>VMBQ01002399.1:103709-133687 GCA_007657795.1 Dreissena rostriformis
TCTGACCAAACATCTACATTTTGTCTACAGGTTAATTTACATAAAATTCCCTTATAGTTTCGATTGGTCATCAGTGTCCATTTCTTCACGTGCTTGTTGTTGATTGGTTGAGTTATAAATGTATAGAATTTCTGACACCCTGGATAAACAAAATTATTCAGGTATTTACACACTTAGCGAACAATCATTCTAGATGTGATATGAATTTGTAATGTACTCTTATAATTCAATAAAATCATGCTTCCCATCGTACATTTTGAATGATCAATGCAACCAGGCAGACAAGATGATGCAAGTTTGTTCTATTAATGTTAATAAGGTTGGCCTATTTCAATAGTTATATAAGATAATATCACTTGAATGTTAAATATACAGTCTCCAGATTTTGATTTCTCATGCACGAATATTTCGTGTTCCTACTTGCTAACAATAAACCTTCATACATAAATTCCTATCATATTATTAACATTATCTGTATTATTAATATTTTCTGTAATTAAATTGCTATATAACATAATATTCATGTTATAAGAATAAAAAATATGCATATGCTGCTACGTTACAAATTGAACCTGCTATGGATGATGATTATGTTGTTGCTGCTGCAGTTGCTGCTGATGATGATGCTGATTAAGATAATGATAGAATTTGTTGGAAGAAAAAATGAATTACCGTAGTTATTTTACACCTGTGCCTTAACATTTGTCCGAGTGTTAGATATCTCGTATTGTTAATTAAGTACTTGAGAAAATAAAAGTGATTATGAGTGTCTTCAAATATTTGATCATATAATCTAACGTGCTTGTTGTGCTTTAATTTAATCAATTTAGCCCGAGATAACAATGCGGGTTGTATTTATGTCCAATAATAAAACAATGTACGTTCATGGTTTTGACATAAACTGGATTGGTGCATGATTACTTGCACTAGCAATTGTTATCCTTATCAGCCAAGCTCATCATGTTGCCATTCAAGGATTATTAATACTATACGGTTTCAATTATATTGCATTATTTATTGACGTGAGCTCATAATGAATCAATAGCATTCACATGAGGTGGTTCGTGCATTCTGAGGATTTAGACCCAATCAGACGATTCTTTATAAGAGAAATAAATCTTAGATACGACTTGAAAAAACAAACATGCACGAACAGTTAAAAATCCGTGGATAGAAAGATGGTCATACGCGACTATAGACACGATACTTTCACTTTGCAAATAAACAACTATGCACAAAATTACTATTCTAGATCTATAGATTAACATCTTAACACAAAATACTGACCAATTTAATAACGTGTCTATGTTAAATGTTATATTCAATTTGTATATTGAGTGGACTCGTTCGCAGTTTGGCAAAACGGCAATTAAAAAAATGTTAACAAATAAAAAAAAGGATGTATGCATTATAAGCAAACAAGCAAAAGAGCACTCCTGGCTTATTTAAATACTAAAAATGTATGTCTGTTTATTGATTATCATTCATCAAAATCGGACAAATGACAAATCGTGTGTAACAGTTTTCATTGATAATGAACAAACAAGTCGAATTACCGACAGAACGTTTGAACTTTCCTCCAAAATTCGAACGCCTTCGTGTTGTTGTGTTAGCGCGTTAACTTTTGCTTAAAGAGGTCCGGTTTCGAGAGCCAGGATCAGGAACTATTTATTTTATATTTTTCCTTATTATTATAATTATTTAAAAAATATATTCCAAACAATAGTTTTGTTAATAAATTCATTTCATAACATTGTCAAAAAATACAAAAATCAGTTAACAAGTCCCTTTAAAGGATTGAGAGGAATATTGAACTGACCCCGACTTCTTAATTGGTGAGTTTGATAAAAAAAATTAGACTCCGGTAAATTTTCAACCAAAAAATCTGAATTGACTTCTAGTAAATAGACTTAACGATTTTTAGAGACCAATGTATTCGCCTTGTAGTGAAACATGTTACTGAATTGTAGTGAACAATATTCACGACTTACATTAAACCAGATTCTCGACTTCTAGTTAACCAGATACCCGACTTGTATTGGACCATGTACCCGACTTGTATTGAACCATGTACCCGACTTGTACTGAACCATGTACCCGACTTGTATTGGACCATGTACCCGACTTGTATTGGACCATGTACCCGACTTGTATTGGACCATGTACCCGACTTGTACTGAACCATGTACCCGACTTTTATTGGACCAGATACCCGACTTGTATTGGACCATGTACCCGACTTGTATTGGACCATGTACCCGACTTGTGTTGGACCATGTACCCGACTTGTATTCAACCATGTACACAAATTGTATTGAACCATGTACCCGACTTGTATTGAACCATGCACCCGACTTGTATTGAACAATGTACCCGACTTGTATTGAACCATGTACCCGACTAGTATTGAACCATGTACCCGACTTGTATTGAACCATGTACCCGACTTGTATTCAACCATGTACCCGACTTGTATTGAACCATGAACCCGACTTGTACTGAACCATGTACCCGACTTGTATTGGACCATGTACCCGACTTGTATTGGACCATGTGCCCGACTTGTATTGGACCATGTACCCGACTTGTACTGAACCATATACCCGACTTGTTTTGGACCAGATACCCGACTCGTATTGGACCATGTACCCGAAGTGTATTGGACCATGTACCCGACTTGTATTGGACCATGTTCCCGACTTGTATTGGACCATGTACCCGACTTGTATTGGACCATGTACCCGACTTGTATTGAACCATGTACCCGACTTGTATTGGACCATGTGATATATCTCTTGTAGATTCGTCTTTGTAGTTTGTTTATGTTATCGTTATAACAGTGTTAAATATATTCTAAATGCTGTTATCCAATTGTCCAAGAGCTTTTTATGTATTGATACTTTATTTATAACTCGTGAAATTCAAAACTGATCACATTCATGCCTTTATATATGTTACTATGTTTTGAATATGTATACTGATCATTGATGGACTGTATGTCTATTGTATCTTGAATACACCATAAAAATATGTTAGACGGAACTCGATAATTAATTGTGAACTATTTTAATTACCTTTGAATCGTCATGCCAAGCGTTGGATCCTTTGTGCCCGCAACAAATACACTATATGGCAAAACGTTACCAGCAATGTATTCTTTGTTCACCCTAACAAAAGACATGAACGTACCCATAAAGATCATATTTTATTAATTAAACGCATATGTATCATCCATTTTAAACTATAACTGCGATATTTGGGGATTTATCAAAGCGGAAAACATTGAGCGCCTTCATCGTTATTTTTTTAAGAGACTGTTAATGTAAAATGTCAACAAATTCATGATCGCTATATGCCGAAGTTGGTCATTTCGCTTGCATATAGTCAGTTATGAGAGGATCGTCAATTTGTTTTATGAAATTAAATACTGTAAAACAGCAAAATTGTATTCTTAAACACGATGCGCTATAACAGTGATTAAAAATTGAAAGCAAACATAACGAAACAATTGGTCATCGAAAGTTTGGGACATTCTTAACCAAACCAGTTTTACCGATGTATGGCTCCCTGAATCCGTGATACTGATCAATGAATTCCTTACTCGAAAACAGATTACGAGACCAGTGCATAACATACTGGCATGTCAGTGTCACATAATCTAGCTCAATGATTTTATATAAGGAACGAAACCCAGTTTTTGAAAGATCATCGTATCTTGATATTGTGGATAATAATAAGTATATGAACATTATTGCTAAATTACGTGTGTCATCTCACAAATTATCTATAGAAACGGGAAGACTTCAGAACATTGTCATAGATCAATGCAAATGTGTTATGTAATCTAAATGCCATCGAGGATGAATATCACTTTGTTCTTAAAGGCCCTTATTATTCTGATCTTGGGAGAAAAACATTAGTTATTTCTTGTCTGTTAAAAATTGATCTTTCTTTAAAATGATAAATGTTCTGTATTAACTTCTAACGCATGTTAATATAGTATATATTTAGGTTAATGACGATGAGCTTTATATACTTTGATTTTTCTTTAACTGACAGCTTTTTGCGCAAACAAAAAATGCGTTTTTATTTTCTGATTCTGTAAACTCTTCATGGAGATCATTTAAAATAAATACATTATTTTGTGTAGCAATATTTTCCTTTAAATTAGTGTCAGGTTTTGTTATTCGTCAAATTATGTGTGTGGGGGGGGGAAATGAAAATATTTCAGCATTCGTTTTATTTGTTGGGTCTGGGAATTTTCGGTTTGGATGCATTTTTGTCGAACATGATTTTGGCATTGTTTTTGCAAATCCGGCAATTCGTGTATATGTTTAAATGTCGCCTTTTTGTACGTTTCGTAACTATTCATTTTCGATTATCGTGAACGCATTTTTTTTATTCGTTTCATTTCTTAAAGGGACTGTTAACCACGAATTACGAAAAATGAAAAGTTCTAAAATACCGTATTTTTTACAATTATAAGTTTATATTGATTAAAATATCACGACTTGTATATAACATTACTTGAAAAAGTTCTTATTTTCAGTATATTCGGTAATATCGCGATGTGAAATCGAAAGTTTATCACGTGACGATGATGATCAATCTACTTGCGTTATTTATAGTTAACTGGTAGTTACCTGGTAGACATACCCAGTAAAAATAAATAAATACAAAAATAAAGTAAGAATAAAAAGCAACTTTTTTCAAGTAATGTTATATACCAGTCGTGATTTTTAATCAATATAAACTAATAATTGTAAAAAATAAGGTATTTAAGAACTTTTCATTTTTCGTAATTCGTGGTTAACAGTCCCTTTAAGAAATGAAACGAATAAAAAAAAATGAGTATTTTAGAACTTTTCTGTGTTCGTCATTCGTGGTTTTTCAGTACCTTTAAATGAACACTTCATGCTTGAATACTTTACTAAACGTAAAGGATTCTGTGTTAAGCCTAGCGATTTTGTTCGCGCTTGTATTATTACTATTACTCGTTAATCGATGGTCTGTTGTTGTTTAAATCCGATGTAATCGCGTTCAATTGGGCGGTTTATTCCTTGAGTTCATTAAACGACGACGCTTAGATTTATTCCACGAAATTATAAGGTGCGGATTGCATGCGACGTAAGAACAATCCAATATTCGTCGTTGTGCACTTTGCCCTATTTGGCATTTTTCCTTAAAAAAAAACATAACCTCATACCCCATCACATCGGACTGTCGACCTTGCTACGACCAACACAGTAAGTTTTAGGAAAACGACAAAAGTCGTGGTAAGAACTAAAACGTATTTTTCCTCTAGTGCGACTTAAGTAAAAACGGCGCACGTTCTTTGCGTTTCTATCGCGTTGCTGCTGCGTATATGGCGTTCTTAGGGCGACACTACGGTGTTCTCATAAGGACGCCTTAATAACGCAGAACCATGGTAGTAGACGAACGGTTGCGATCTTTAGCGTTCGTGTCGTTTTGCTGCCGTCTTCAGGCGATCTCACGACAACCCCAAGACGTCATTGACAATCTAATGGGCGAGGCTTGGGTCGCCGTATTAACGCAGGAAGCATGCCAATCCGGTGTGACGGACGTGTAAAGAAAATGGGTAAAGACCGAGATCGTTAAGAGAACGATACGATGTAACTATTTCGTTGGCAAAAAGCGCATCTGAAATTGGGAGTGTGTACCAAATAGTGTAATGTGCAGTTTAGTTATGTTTATATTATTACTTATTGGCTTCACTTGTTATGTACATTTTGATATTTAAGTAAGGTCCATGTCGTAGTTAAAATAGGATGATTCAAGCAGCAGAAAACATGTCCATATCATTTTTTTTTATTATTATTATTTTTGTAAAAAACACTTATATGCATTTTAAATTATATCACAGTCCAGAGAGCGCTGAGTGTTGTATTCATGTATGTTTGCAAAGGTAAATGCGACCGTTCAGATTGTTTTTATGTGAAAACAGGAAAATACATAATCATACAGGATATGAAAGAATTAACGCGTTCCGCAAGCTTGAAATTCTGCATGTGTAATTTGGCAAATAAATCAAAAGTATTTAGATTTAAACAACTAAACAACCGCTTAACGATTGGAATTTAAATATTAAAATTGGACTTCCGTGGAATGTCTGTAAGGCGCCCTCAGTGTTCATATAAAATAAATTAAAGAACAATTAAAAACAAATATATATGCGCCACGGCTGTTGATGAGTTCATTAAACTAGGATTGAACCTTTATTAAACATATCGGAACACTAGTTCGATCTAATAAATGTAAACGCTTGAACTTTTGGTAAACAACTGCGGCACTGATGTGAACCATAGTGAATATTTATACTTCATCATCTACGAAACATCTGAGCAACAGGTGTGCAATCTCACTATGGGGTATTGCGGAACTGTCGTGGAACTTCTTCCACACAGCTGTTAGGTGAAAATTATACAATATTTTTGCATTATTTTCAGATATGAAACGTTAGGAAATGTATCGTAGCTAATTTTGAGAGGCTGCTGCTGATAAGTGCTGCTCCTGTTAACATCCTGCGTATGATGATAATGCTGTTGCTGCTGCTGCTGATGATGATGATTTAATTTGTTGACAGAAAACTTGAATTACTTATTTTACACCTGTGCCTTTAGTTTTGTCCGAGTGTTAGATATCTCGTATTGTTAATTGATTGCTTGAGAATATAGACGCGGTTATGAGTTCATGCAAATATTTGATCATATTATCCGACGTGTTTGTTGTGCGTTAATTAAATTTATTTAGCCCGAGATAACAATGCGGGCTGTATTTATGTCCAATTATAAAACAATATATGTACATTGTTTTGTCCTAAACTGCATTGGTGCATGATCACTTGCACTCGCAATGTTTATCCTTATCAGCCAATTTCCACCTCTCAGTCTATGTTGCCATACAAGGATTATTAATACAATACGGATTCAATTATATTGCATTATTTATTGACGTGGATAAACTCGTGTGAGCTCATAATGAATCAATAGCATTCACATGAGGTGGTTCGTGCATTTTGAGGATTAAGCCCAAATCAGACGAGTCTTAATAAGAGAAATAAAGCTTAGATACGACTTGGAAAAAAAACATGAACTTTAAGCTTCTAACGTAATCCGTGGATGGAAAGATTGTCATACGCGATTATAGACACGACATATACAAAACAGATTGTCTTTACACATTGTAAATAATCAACTGCTTGTACGCACATAATAACTATTTTCAGATCTAAAGCTTAAAATCTTAACACAAAAGAGTGACCAATCAAATAACTCGCCGATGTAAAATTGTATATTCAAAGAATGCCGGATTGCCAATAAACAATTGAATTCAAATTAAAATTTGAATGGACTCATTCAAAGTTTGCCATACGGCAATTAAAAAAAAATGTCATAGAATAAAAAAAAAGGTATGCATTATATTTAAACTCCTGGCTAATAAAATACTAATAAGATGATTTCGTTTATTGATTATCATCAATCAAAGTCGGAAAATAATAATAAAGCGTTTGTCATTCGATAATTAACAAAAACGTGTATTACAGGCATAACGTTTAAACTCTCGTCCAAAACGCGAAACCCTGCGGGTTGTTGTGGTAGCGCGTTAACTTTTGCTTTAAGAGGTCCCGTGTTCAAGACCCAGAACAGGAACTATTTTGTTTTATCGTTTTCCTTGTTATTATAGTTATTAAAAAAAGTTCAAATATATCAGTTTTGTTAGTTTATTCATATAGTAACATTGTTAAAAAATGCGAAAATATGTGAACGAACGAGTCCATTTAAGCGATGTAGATAAATATTGAACTGACTCTGACTTCTTAATTTGGGAACATGAGCCTGAAAATCTAACTCGACTTGTAGTCAACCAGCTAACTGACTTGTAGTAAACCAGGTAGAAGACTTGTAGTTAACCAGGTAGAAGACTTGCTTTGAGCCATGTACAAGACTTATTGTGAACCGTGTACCTAACATTAGTGAACCAGATACCCGACTTGTATTGCACGAAGTACACAAATTGTAGTGAACCTGTTAAAAGACTTGTAGTGAACCAGTTACCTGACTTGTAGTAAACCAGTTACACGACTTATAGTTAACCAGGTAGAAGACTTGCTTTGAGCCATGTACAAAACTTGAAGTGAACCATGTACCTAACATTAGTGAACCAGATACCCGACTTGTATTGCACGAAGTACACAACTTGTAGTGAACCAGTTACAAGACTTGTAGTTAACCAGTTACACGACTTATAGCTAACCAGGTAGAAGACTTGCTTTGAGCCATGTACAAGACTTATTGTGAACGAAGTACACGACTTTTAGTGAACCCGACTTGAATTGAACGAAGTACACAACGTGTATTGCACAAGTTACAAGACTTAAATTAAACCAGGTACAAGACTTGTAGCGGACCATGAACCTGATCGTAATGAACCAGATAACGGACTTATAGTTAATAAGGTATCTGACTTGTAGTGAACTAGGTACCCGACTTCTATGGAACAAGGTTCCGACTTGTATTTAACCAGGTAATCGACTTGTATTAAAGCAGGAAATCGACTTGTATAAAACCAGGTAATCGACTTGTATTAAACCAAGTTATCGACTTGTATTAAACCAGGTAATCGACTTGTATTTAACCAGGTAATCGACTTGTATTAAACCAGGTAATCGACTTGTATAAAACCAGGTAATCGACTTGTATCAAACCAGGCAATCGACTTGTATCAAACCAGGCAATCGACTTGTATTAAACCAGGTAATCGACTTGTATTAAACCAGGTAATCGATTTGTATTAAACCAGGAAATCGACTTGTATTAAACCAGGTAATCGACTTGTATTAAACCGGGTAATCGACTTGTTTTCAAGCAGGTAATCGACTTGTATTAAACCAGGTAACCGACTTGAACGTATTAAACCAGGTTATCGACTTGTATTCAACCAGGTAATCGACTTGTATTAAAGCAGGTAACCGACTTCAACGTATTTAACCAGGTAATCGACTTGTATTAAACCAGGTAATCGTCTTGTATTAAACCAGGTAATCGACTTGTATTTAAGCAGGTAATCGACTTGTATTTAACCAGGTAATCGACTTGCATTAAACCAGGTAATCGATTTGTATTAAACCAGGTATTCGACTTGTATTAAACCAGGAAATCGACTTGTACGAAACCAGGTAATCGACTTGTATTAAAGCAGGTAATCGACCTGTATTAAAGCAGGTAATCGACTTGTATTTAATCAGGTAATCGACTTGTATTAAACCAGGTAATCGACTTTTATTTAACCAGGTAATCGACTTGTATTAAACCAGGTAATTGACTTGTATTAAACCAGGTAATCGACTTCTATTAAACCAGGTAATCGACTTGTATTAAACCAGGTCACCAACTTGAACGTATTAAACCAGGTAATCGACTTGTATTTAACCAGGTACCCGACCTATATTGAAGCATGAACCCGACGTGTAGTGTTTGAAGTGAAACACGCACCCGACATGTAGCTAAACAAGTTCCCGACATGTAGCGAACTAGGTTCCGGACATGTACTGAACCTGGTACCCGCAATTTGCTTTTGGCGATGCATTTATGTAAGCTTTAGTGTTCCCGTTCATTGAGAGCGCATTAAATAACATAAATTAAATACGACCAGCCGTGCAAATGTTATTAATTATTATGTAGGCACGCACCTTTATCGACAAATTTGATATTAATTGCTGCTATTTCACTGACTTTGCTCTTTGTGTATGTGCATGCGTGCGTACATGCGTGCGTGTACGTTTCTCTTCACAAATATTTTGTAATAGGCAAAACATCATATGCACACATAGGCACTCACGGTTTGCCAAGGTTATATATAACCAGTCATCAGTTATTATCCGCAAAAAACTGCATTTCTCGATACACTCCTATATGGAAACAAAACGGATTGGTCCATTAACAAAACAAAGATTAGTGAATATCGAGAAATTAAAACAAACATTAACGTTAGATGTGGAAACAAAGGACATACGAAGGTTGAAATTAACCACTTGTCAGCTGTATAGAATGGCCGGAAGTGGATGTAAGCGCACGATAAAACTCTAGTTGGTGGAATCAAGAAATCTATCAACACCTTTGTTTGAGGTATTGTGATTTTGCAATAAAATTCAAAGCCCTAAATATTAGATCGAACATTTCCATATCAGCCCACCGACAAATCAATGGACCAATAGCAATGCATCAAGTAGTCACGTGCCGTGAGCTGTCGTCACTGTTCAGTCTACGAACGCTTGTAAGTGAGACCGGATAAAGTGAATCGAATTTGTAAGTAATATTCTTGTTAATATATAAGCATAAACGCGTGAATAAAAATACATGTTTGATAAAGAGCTCCATGGTTAGTGTGGAATGAAGATTTATTATTTAAGAAAATGCAGTTTATGTCGACTTGCTAGGTTATAGATTGTCCGTTCAATACATAATGTTTTTCGACAAAATTTCGGGAAATGACAAATGTTATGAAAAGGTAAGTAAAAGCTTTTGAGCATTCATTTATGTTTTAGTTTACGTTAACTTTTATAAAACGTTCGTTAATAGTTATGCTACTGTGCAAAACTTTAGGGTTCACTTACTTCGTGTGCTAATAATATTTATGAAGATGGTTTTGTTTTGGTTTTGTTTTGGGGAAAATATTTACTTTTGAATCGGAGTTTTTTTATGTGCAAAATTTGGAATTAAATTAGAAAAACAATCAATTGCATGATGTTTTGCACACAAACATTATTTTTCAAAATAAAATAGTTAAATCAATACGCGTAATGGTAAATTAACCAAATATTAATATTTTGTATTAAGTTTAACGATGTCGTATAAACCACGTGTACTTTAAGTGTTAAAGGGATAAATGGGTATGAACAAGTATCATACGTTCATGTCGTAATTTTAAACACAAAAATGAACGTGTGGGACATATAGTTATTGGCTGTTGAGTACATATCGCGCACGTTCTTTTCTCACTACGCCTGCAATACCCCCATCACTACACACAGGGGTACATGTTGGTCTTCTGAAAATAGCTACCGAATTTTGGTATTTTAAGAGCTTTTCTTGCTGCAATAAACGGTGGTTTGATGATCGGAGTTTGTGGACACAAAATGATAGCCGCCCTGGCAAGGTGTCGAGCGCGATAAGCAAAGAGCTCCAACTTGCACAAATGCAAGTTTACCATTCTGATGATAGGAATACTAAGTAGCAATAAATAGCGATAATAAGGCGCGTTCCGGTAGTTAATCCGAGTTTAGACTTTTGTTGATTTTTCTTGCCTTGCTTAAAAGGTATAAAATTGGTGTGGCTGCTCGCTATGCGCAAGAAATAACCAGCTTACGTGTATATGGCGTTGTACATTCATTTAATAACAGTTGAATTGAAACTGGTAAAATGTATTGCTCACGTAAAAACAGATGTTAGTTTCATATAGAGCTCGGAAAAAATAAGGGGACTTGATGACAGATTTTCGTATCTTTTTTAAAAGTAATCCAATCAATTTATTAACACAAATGGAATATACTGAATAGTTTTAACTCATTAAAATAACAAGGAAAGTGTTTGTTTTTTTAATTATGCCTGTCCTTGCGTTCGAACTCGGGACAATCAAACGCGAGTTATCATACACCAAGGCGGCTTTTGAGTTTAGATGATAGTTTAAACGCTAAGTCGACATACCGGTACACGTGTTTATCTTTAAAATAAAATATTTTCTTATATATAGCAAGTCTACACAGAGCTTGATTGTGAACTAAGGAGTCTACATAGCCATTGGCTGCAATATTCCAAGTCAAAGTAAGCCTTGGTTTTTATATACTAAATCTACATATACCTATATTGTGACATACCAATTCTACATATATCATTTCTCGTGATATACCAAATCTACAAAGAGTTTGGATGTGATATACCAAGCCTGCATAGATATTTGTTTTGATATACTAAGTCTACATATACCTTGGTTATGTACATTTACATTCGTTGTGATATACACGGTCTACATAAACATTGGTTGTGGTGTATAAAGTAAGCATAAACATGTACATTTGTGTTGATATACCAATTATACATAGACTTTGTCTGTGATGTACCAAGTTTAGATAACATAAAGTTTGGTTGTGATAAGCCAACTATTTATAGACATTGGTTATGATATACAAATTCTACATAGACCTTGGCTGTGATGTACCAAGTTTACATAACATTGAGCTTAGTTGTGCTATACCAACTCAACATAGGAGCCTTGTTCTGTGAAAAGGGCGTTTAATGCATGTGCGTAAAGTGTCGTCCCAGATAAGCCTGTGTAATCCGCACAGGCTAAGGAGGGACGACACTTTCAGCCTCAACTGAATTTTTGTAGAGAAGAGTCCTATTAAAACGAAAAATACAATAAAAGCGGAAAGTGTGGTCCCTAATTAGCATGTGCGGACTGCACAGGTTAATCTGGGACGAAACTTTACGCACAGGCATTAAAAGCCCTTTTCTCAGAGCGCGTCTCATATATATTGGTTATGGTTCGTTTCAGCTGCTAGACTACAAATGCCAAGAACCAAATTTAGAGCGTATGCATCTTTAATGATAATACCGTAAACCATTGTGTTAATTAATTTACTGTATTAATTAAATATTTCGGTGTGTCGCTGTTACACTAACAAAGTGCTAACACTATTTGTTATTTCCTCTTGTGTAGCAGAGCAAGATACGTTCACAGAACAATATACAAATTAATTGTAATCTATGTTTAAGTTGCCTCTGCGGTCTGTCAATATTGGGTTAAATTAATTTTCATCTACGATTCATAAATCCAAACTCAATCGTCAATGAAATATTTGAATACAACACATTATACAAACAAAAAAAGGTTTGATTAGTAATTTCAATTTAAAAATCGATAAATATGCTGAGAAACATTGCTGCCGTCACAATGCAATTACGCCGTATGGGTTTGAAGTAAGCGCTGCGGCACCTTATGTCACGATCGCATGCTATTGTTGTTAGAGACTGATTTCTTTCTGTATCGATTCCGTTAATTGAATCGCGTTGAACATATGTTTTTATTATAAGGTTATGTCGATTTTATATGTATAGCATGACATTTGTTGAACTTAAGAGTTATTGCGAATATTAAGCTATTATGTAAAGAAGCACGTTACACTTGATATAATCATGATGTGTTCTACTGTAAGCCATTTTATCCCTATATAGGAATATATTCCGATTGAAACTCTAATTTTATAGAATAAAAATAATTGTCTTAACCTGACAAATAGGAAGTTGTCATTGCTATGATCGCTTGTTATCGGTTGCCATGCATTATTGAACACAGATTAATGCATTTTACCGGTAAATAAGGCGCCAGTTTGCAAACAAACCCATGGTCAATCAACACATCTGACCAACGACTATTGGTTCAACTCAATAAGGTCTTTTGATAAACGTGAACGTGTTTAAAAAGTATTTGCTTTGTTAACTTAATATTATTCGATGGTCTACAGCTATATATTAGCCTCGCTCTGTGAAAAGGGGGTTTAATGCATGTGCGTAAAGTGTCGTCCCAGATAAGCCTGAGAAGACCGCACATGCTTATCAGGGACCACACTTTACGCCTAAACTATATATGTGCTAAGAAGAGACTTTCTTTACACGAAAAATATCATTAAAGCGGGAAGTGTCGTCCCTGATTAGCCTGTGCGTACTGCACAGGCTAATCTGGGACGACACTTTACGCACATGACACATTTTTTTATTTTATTTTTATTCGAGACTTGTTCATTGTACACATCCAGTAAACCCCTTTTTCACAGAGCGACGCTCATATAGTATCTTGCACTGCGACTGACCTCTTGGTTAGAATCTTTCTCATATCAAACCTAAATACAATGGAGGTGAACAAAGTTCATACTTTTGGAACTGGTTTAGAAGAATAAATAGATCTGTATATGCAAAGAAAAGATAACTAATTATCTATTTTATTTTGTATTTCATCTTAAACTTTATATTTTAAATATTCTGTTTTGTGTTTGATATGTTGCAGCTTTTCGAGGGCTGCTAACGACCTGTAATTTCGGAACAGGGACATAGAAAGATCTTCATCGCCATCAATTCGCAATTCATAGAAGTTCGTGCATATTTCGTGCTTGTAAAGTGAGTATGTGTATCATGTATCTTTAAAGTAATTAATCAACTTTAACTACTACGTATTGCCCTTCGAAGATGTCGTTTGGTCAGTAGACTATTTCGTAATGTAAGGAAAAGAAAACTTCAAATAGTGTAACGCTTTTTGCGTAGATAAGCACAGGCTACCCGTAATCTGGGCGACACTTTCCGCCTTAATCGGATTTTTGCTAAGAAGAGACTTCATTTAAAAAAACAACATAAAGGCGGAAAATGTCGTCCGCGAATAGCCTGTGCGGAAACAGACCGAAAAGGTGCTATTTCTCACATTTCACTTTCTTCAACATAGATAAAAAAGGTTTTCAAAGTGCTTAAAAGTAATATAAGACAAAGTTAATTAACTAACCCAACGTAATGACTAACTTATTTTCAAAGCTCACGAGCGTTTAAGCAACATGTATGTAATGTTTGACGTGTGTAGCTTTACATTAAAACATGTAAACGTATTTTTCTCGAAAACATTAAAGGGTGCAATTCATGTGTAAGACGTAAACATGGTTGTGGTACAATGCAAGCACTTTTTATTGGAAGATGATGGTAAAGTACGTTTGTGTTTCCGCAGCAGACCTCTCGGTGCTGAGCGATGAGACCGGAAGTACTGAGCGCCGCCTTGTTGCTGCAGCTGGTGCCCCTCGTCATCGGTAAGAATAGTGCCATGTACCGATAGGGCGTCACGATATAGGTACATTCTATCATTCGCATTTGTATTTCGTCGAATAGTCTATGCAAGCAAACATAAAGTAACATTGTACCATAGTCAGGCAAACAACTTCCTCGACACTCTGGGTGCACAGATGATTGTAAAAATGAAAGTTACGGTGCTTTCCGCAGCCCGGATGATCCTTATGCAATTCAAAATCCCTAACGCTGTTAATACATGTAGACCGGAAAGATGGCATATCTTTTAAAATACTTCATAGCCTTATAATTAGTATATAGTTTCGCTGTCTGTGAGCAGCCATTTACTTCTTAACAGGCGCGTTTACAGTTTGTTCCTATCTAACTGCATAATTATTCACACAAAAAGCGTTTAAATCTACAGGATGTGAGTGAATGGCTTAATACCTAACTATTGGTGGATAAATGAATAACCGAACGTATTTAATCCTCGAAATTGATAAAAACCAGTCAAAACCTTCAAACCCGATGTATACACATCTAAAATTATTTTCCATAAATGATCTATATTTGTTCCGAAAGACCATTATTTCCTATGTTTATAAATATTGTTACCGGTTGACCACGGAAACCGCTGTTTCCGCAAGACATTGGCCACTTTAAGGGAGACTGTACGATTTTCATATGTATTAAATTGTAATATATTGATAATAATATGTTACACAAGCACAAAATAGGCAAGAAAATGTATACATTGAAGGCGAATTTCATAAAATGCAGCAAAGACAAGCTAGCGCTGGTTAAAGCCGATGCCGACACTTTTACTCCTATTTGCTAGGAAACAGAATTGTGTCTTTGTGTCGTATGAACGAATCTGCACTAAAACTAAATTTAGATTCACATTGTACACGCATGATATATATGCTGGCGAATTCGGCTGGAAGCCTTTTTCGATTTCAGAATTAAATATCTGGCTTATTTCGCATTTTTCAACACCTGTTCTTCTTAACTTTTATTTTAATTTATATTGAAATATATGTATAATAAGTTTTTTACACATTTTATATAAATTCATAAATATTTGACAAAATCGTCCAGTCTCCCTTTAAGCTATAACAGAAATATTGCACTGTTATATGTGTCGTGTTCTGAGAAAACTGGACAAAATGCATGTGCGTAAAGTGTCATCCCAGATTAGTCTGTGCAGTCCGCACAGGCTAATCAGGGACGACACTTTCCGCCTAAACTGGATTTTCGNGTGCCTTACATACTATGTCCTTTCCTGAATGTCAGTAAATCTAATTTACATACTGACATCGAATACTTCAAAGATTCACGTCTGACTGTCTCAAGATGTTTTGCGTAATAAAATAAAGCTTAAAACCACATCCTACTACAACTGCAATTTGTGAAGCCATAAGCTTCTACAAGTGCTGAGTATGGAAACGTGTCAGAGTAACCTACAGTTGATAGTTTGAGGAGCGAGTGGAACTAGTGTATGCGATATAGAAAAGTAAAGCAGATACAACATATTTCACGCTAAACCAGACTATTTGTTAAATGTTCGCATATATGTCCCGTTTCACAGCGCCGGCAACGAGCACGTCGCTTCCGGTCGTCTCCAGCGCGGCCACCAGCACCGCTGCACCCGCTAGTACTACAACGGCCCAAGCAGCCGCCGCCACCAAACAACCGGAAGGTGAGCACTCGGTTATGCGACATAATTATGTACATACAATGTATTTAAGTGTTACAATACTTTTGCGATATTCTGTTGTTCTCAGTGCGATACATCGAAATTTTATCACCGTAAATGGTTATTCCATGAGGGATTGCTTTTCTTTCAGCAGGGATATTAGCGTTGGGATTAGAAAAGTAGTAGTAGGAGTCGCTGCGATACAGCAGTATCACTTAGCACGTGCATCATGTATCACGAAGTCTTATTCAGCGGTACGATATCCTGACATCACGTGCGAAACGGTATCAATGTGAACGTCCAACGCACAGTAGTATAGCGGGGCACAAAACTCCGCCGCCATCTCAGCACACAGGAATGCACTACTTTGTCACAACCGCACGACTTTGTCACAACAAAACATGCATGCAGTATCCATAGGTGTCGCGTGTACTTCACTTGCAAAACCTTCTAGTATCTTGAAGTATGATTGAGAACAATGACACGCATGCCTGCAACCGCTACCACGGAACACACGTATCACATTGCACATTGCACTATTATTATTGAAGCCTACATACCTTTACCCTGCAAGGTACGGTAATATTCTACACGTTCCACGTGGCAATATGTTTCACGAAGTATTATTGAGCGGCACGAAAATCGGACTTTATTCCGGCACCAAGGTATCGCATTGCCATCACTGAACCATGGATATAAGTCATCACTTTTCCCCCGTGCATTATGTATCATAAAATAGTCCTAATTTTGGTCGATGCTGCACTCGCGGACTGCAAATCACAATTGCCACTTGTTCACGATGAAGCTCACATGTGTATAAAGACAATTTGCACATGCGGGCGTGACATCCGACACCTCAACCCCTGGCTGCGTTCATTTCAGCCTCGACCAACGTGCTTGGCCCAGTGATGGGCGGTATCCTGGGCGGGGGCACCGTGTTCGCCGCCATCACTGGCGTCACTGTGTACCAGTGCGTGAAGAGACAGGGCAAACAATGGCGGACGACAGCGCCTATCCCCGTCACAGTGCAACAAGCCGCCGCCGAGACAAACAACCGCCTTGATACGTAAACATATATACACACGCATTATCGATCCGTCGTAAAAAAAAAGCGTTCTCCCAGATACGTTATACTAACACGCATTATAAATCCGTCGTCAAAAAATGCGTTCTCCGAAATACGTTATCATGCACATTCAGTTTCCATCCTTCTTAAACAAAGTGCGTTCTCCAGCATACGTAATCATACACACGCATTATTCATCCGACGCTTTTAAAACAACGTTCGCCCAATTACGTATTCACGCACATCCAGTATTCATCTAATGCTAGAACAGCGTTCGCCCAAATACGAAGAAATCACGCACATCCGGTATTCATAAAAGGATATAAACAGCGTTCGACTTTATTAGATATGACTTTATTAGATATGAAAGATACTATTAATGTAGATGGAATACATTCCGTGGGTTCCGATGGCATTATTCCTAACGAATGGAATCCCTACAATTGAATGAAGTTTCATTGTGTTTAATTGATGAACGTGTATTTGTCAGCTGCCACGGCTGACTTCGTTTGAATATTAACACTATACATATAATAAGTTAAATTATAAATGTTTAATTATATACTAGTATGTATAAATATTTACGTTGTATAAAGCGAATATTTGCACAGTTATATCTTACATATAGATGTATTGGTTAAGCGGTGTTGTATACATAATATCCCCGTCACACCTGACTGGTGTCCTTATTAAGACTTAAAAAAGTCAGTTTTTAAAAAACGCCGATAGTCGACGTAACAAAGCCTACTTGTGATTTCTATCTATGAAATCCAAATACCGTCAAACATCGCGCCGAGGTCCTGCTACCTTTTTTCTTCGCGTGTAGGCGGCATTCTCGCCGAGTCATAAGCGTTCTCACTTTGTTTATGCTACGATCTCTCGGCGTTCACGCGGCGATCATCATGGCATCCACACTACCTTCTCGGTGTGTCTTTTACGACTCTACTGCGAAAATGCAGTAGATTTCCAGCAGAGTTTCCACTTCTCCATGAAAAAAATCTCTGGGTTTCCATGACGACTATAGTACTACTGAACAACGCCGTTCTCACGTTCCTCGCGTTTCTACCGCTTTGCGGCTGCGTTAAAGGCGTCCTCAGGGCGATCCTATGGTGTTCTAGCCAAGACGCCATAAGAACGCAGAACCCCGACATTTATTTAAAACATGTCCTGAAAAAAATCTCTGGGTTTCCATGACGACTATAGTACTACTGAACAACGCCGTTCTCACGTTCCTCGCGTTTCTACCGCTTTGCGGCTGCGTTAAAGGCGTCCTCAGGGCGATCCTATGGTGTTCTAGCCAAGACGCCATAAGAACGCAGAACCCCGACATTTATTTAAAACATGTCCAAAGTAGTCGATGCAAGGTCGTCACGACGAACTCACGGCGATCCTAAGGCGCCCTGGGTCTCTGTAAGAACGCGGTAAGAACGCAGTAAGAACGCAGTAAGAACGCCACTCGGGTAGACGAGGGTATTTCACTGCTTGCCGGGTCCTAACCATGCATTATTATTGCCTTTAGTTCAAGTAATACCATTGAATCTTGTACCCAATGAATACGACTTATACATATAAATATTCATTGTACATGGATTGTTTCAGAACCTCCGGACTCTAAGTTCCCCGTGGCCGGCGTGGCGGGCGGCGTCGTTGGCGGTCTGCTGCTGATCGCCCTCCTAGCGCTGCTGCTCTGGTGCCTCCTCGTTAAGAACAAGAAGAAGAAACGACCGACCAGCGAGACGAAATCATTGAGCAAAAACATGTTCTTCAGCCGATCTACCACCGTGGTCAGTCCGGACAGCGGTCTCGGACACGGGGCATTACCTCCGCCCGAGACGAACATATTTGACCTTGACCTCCCTGTGGCGGGTGGCAAGGGCAACACGCTGCCTCCGCTGAGACCGCCGATCGCCACTGCAGAGGTCGGAAGGAGGTCGAGTACGTTCCTTACTCACGGCAACATAGGCGAAATAGTTCCCTTCGGAAAATAAAGAGATTATTACTCACGGCAACATAGGCGAAATCCGAACGCCATACTGAACAATTACTGCATATACGTGAATTGTATTCTACGAAGAAAGCAATGTACAAAGCGCGCATTTTGTATTTTTTGTTGTTGTGGTGTGTTGTGAAAATTATTATACTGACGATGAATATTCGTTTTTCGAGTTTCTGATACTGGTTACTTTCAAATATCAATACAATGGTTTATAGTTACTTACAGACAATCATCCAGCCAAGTTTTTTTTTAAATTTTGATCTGGTATTTCATGCGCACGGTGACCAGGTATTATCTTTATAACAGAAATAGTACTTGTGGGCGTAACATTAACCATTATATAATTTTTATTTGTAAGCGAATAAATCCAAATCAATACACAAAATCAAAATTTGTGAAAAACACAAGGACAAGTTAACAAATACAAATATTTTTCTTTTTTATTATTTATTATGTCGATGGGAGAGTAATGTATTTATACTAGGGGACTTACTTACGTTCAATCATAATTAATTTGAAATATATATTGCAGTAGTTTAAACTCAATACACAAATGCATGTACATGTATGTATTATACATGTACATATGAAATATCGCAGCGTGTAAAATAAACTAAAGTAGTAGAAATATGTACCACACCTTATGTTAAGTGTACTCGCGTAATCGTAATATTTGTTGTGTCTGGCTGGACCCCGTTTGAAATAAGTTTTGTGATAGAGTATGAACCATATATATATTTATGTTATGTGCACAATTATTATTTCTAGCTCTATAATCACCACTATCATCATCAGTATCATCATCATCATCATCATCATCACCATGATCATCATCATCGTCGTCGTCATCTCGATCATCACCATAATTACTATTATCATCATTATTAGTATTATAATTATTATTATCATTATTATTATTATCGTTTTGTTGTTGTTGTTATTATTTTTATTGTAATTAATGGTGTTGTTGTTGTTAATCATTAATCCTACTTTTGTATTTGGGTCGAATTCACATGTATACTTAACCATTAATTATTTAACAACTTCTGGTTCAACACTAGACAATATATATTTTTTAAATAACCACTATGTTATTGACTCTCTATTGGAGGATTTTCACATAACAATCACTTTCCCACATGATTTACCATGATGTATCGTATATACTACTGTTTGTTTGAGGTTTGTGTAATTCTCTTTTAAATAATCTCACATGTTATTACACAATGTTATTGTTTTGTAACCTATGAAAACGAATAATACTGGTCTGTTCTGTAAGCTCGAACCTTGATCTCTGTATCCAACCTCTGACGCCCTAAATCCGTGGGCAGTTCCGCATTAGCCGGTTGATATTCGTAACTTGACATGATTTCTTTTCGTCAACAATTAAGACGAAAACAGCAACTTTCCAAATTGTTCAGTCGTTTCGAGCTTAAATAGCTTAATATTTTCTTCCATTTCAACGGCTATTTACTTGTCAACGAAACAGGTTTCTGTCAGAAGTTTTATTGTTTATTGATATATTTTAGCTCACTTAAGTATTTGTACCAAATTGTGTTTCTTAATGTCTTTTGCATTCAGATGGAAGTTATGGGAGTAATCTGTACTCTATTGTATGTAGAGATTGTCGTAATCAACAACAAAAAACTAAGACTAAGTTGTGTTCGATCAAAATGCAAAGTGTTTTACATGTATATTATATATTGATAGCGTGTTATTACTTGTGATATAAAATACTTCATCAAATAATGTATTACAATCGAATTTTATAATATTTATAGTTTTAGATTTGATCACACTTGCATATTAGAAATAAACTACACATCGTTCACAGTTTTATAACCGAAAAACCCTTTCCACGTAGTTAAGGGAAATAAGTCATATGAGATTGCCAATTTACTTTACGCAGTGATTTCCCTTCGGTTCTGTTTAAAACATATTTTCCAAATTTGTGCGACGTCAACTGATTTAAACATTAACTTATCAAATGACGCTTAAATGACGTCGTGCGCCTAAATAACGTATTATGACGTCATAGCGCTGTTGTCATTGGATGCTGATTACACACATGTGAGAAGCGCTTAAAACGGTAAGGTAAGTCTTAATCAGCACTTTTTTTATTAAACGTATCATATATATGAGCCGCGCTCTGCGAAAACGGGGTTAAATGCATATGCGTGATGTGTCGTCCCAGATTAGCCTGTGGAGTCCTTACAGGCTAATCAGGGACGACAATTTCCGCTTTTATGATATGTTTCGTTTAAAGGAAGTCTCTTCTTAGCTAAAATCCAGTCTAGGCGGAAAGTGTCGTCCCTGATTAGCCTGTGCGGACTGCACCGGCTAATCTGGGACGACACTTTAGGCACATGAATTAAACCCCCTTTTCACAGAGCAAGGCTCATATATATATAATTTACCAGAAGTATAACCTCTAGCCAGCCACTGTCAAATAAGAGGCCTACCATCTGAGTCTAGATGTTATATGTGTCTCACCAGATATTCAGTTCTTAGTGAAAGTAAATGTTTGACACAGAGTTTTTCTTGAAAGGAGATGTTTGTGTCCGGCCCATACCTTAATTGTGCATTCAATGATTTTAAAAAATCACTAATATCAGCATATTTCTATCGAGTGATGGTACCCTTGTCCTATGGACACATTCCTTCTTATAAAATAAAACATTTATCGAAACCGTGCAGTCAAATACGAACAATAGTAATTCGGCTTTGATGTGCATACCACTGCCGTCGTTATGTTAGAAAAGCTCACATTTAATGTATGATAGAGGTGTCTTACATTATTGGGAATAATTGGGATGAGTTATTTCACAATAAGCTTCTATTTCTTATCAATAACATGATGTTTTTTCTACAATTCGCAAGTTTCAATTTCACAAAGTAATATGCATAATTATATAAGTCTCGCTGCGAACTGCACAGGCTATTCTGGAAAAAAAAATTGCGCTCATGCATTTAGCCCCGTTTTCCCAGAGCACGGCTCGCATACACAATTTAATGAAAATATAAGTCTACGAAAACGCCTGGTCACCAGTCTTCTGCATTCATGCATGACAGTTTATTTAAGTGGCTTATTATAATATATTATTTCTTGACCGTCAAAATTGTGTTGGAATATGATATGTATACATGTATCCTCAAAATGATAACACGCCGGGTGATGCCCTCTGAAATTTAACGGACTTAGAAAATAATGACCCAAAAGATAATAGCTGACCAGTTGCTGGGAAATTTCGATTTATTGTTGATCAAATGTGTATATGACATGTACCATCTATAATTAGATAATTATATAGTTGACATGTAGGCCCATAAGGTAACCTCGATAACCAAATAAATTACTTTCTTACAACGTATCATAACGGTATTCATGATTTTCATGGATTCAGTCGGACATAGTGTACACTGCGGCGTGTAAGTTACTTCTAGAAGCGAAGTTGCGGCGTTATCGCTAAACAAAAACGTAATTGTCGATTCATTTTGTGTTGGATTGACCCATTCTATCGTCTGGTATATGTATTTAATTAACCTGAAACGGTTTCTGTAATTAAATTGTTATTAAATAAAGCTACCCGTTCATCTCCAAAAACAACAACAATTTCAAAGTATGTCAATCAACAATCGGTAACGCCCATCTGCGATGAAACGCGATACACAATTAGCTGTGGTACTTACTCAAATGTTTTGTGAGTTGCTTTCAATGTTTGTGCTAGCCTGTTTGTGAGGGAATTCTGAATGCCAGAAAATGTCATAATGTTTTGTCTAATGATTGGTGTCTCAGGTTGTGCTATTTTAAAGGGATTTGATTTTTAGGCTAACTATTAGATTATTACTAGAAAAATGCTAGTTTTCAAGAAGAAACATCTTGTGGATATCTAGTGAATTATCGTATAATAATAAATATCTTTACTTGCAAGTTACTTTATACACTTATGATAAGAGTATAGTGTTATCTACATATATGGAGTATAGTAATAAAAAGTAACAGAAATTAAAAACATGTATCTATAGAACTAATGGAAACACGCGTTTTGACATGTTATTACTATGACTATTACTATTATAGTACCAAATACTATAATTAAGGTTTAACATAAGTTAACAATTGATGTCATAATACATAAGTTGACTCTTTACTTATTCTTAATTCATAACCAGGAAAGACTGACATTCCAAACAATACAGACATACCATCATCCGCGTGTAACCGCGTTTAGTGTTGACCTCTTGACCTGTGTAGAACTCTCTTTGACCCCTGCTAACGGTTTCTCAGGGATACGGTTTTGCGCAGCGAATCAGCGAATGACCTACATCCATATATCTGCGTAACAGTATCCCGCGGGGTGGCGTAATAGCGGGGCTTATCGGCCACTTGACCCGATCAACACCTGCAGGGGAAAAACAACATAAATAAACTGGCATTGTTTGGCAGGGACACGTGGGTCCTCACACAGAGTATAGCATCAGGCGCGGAAGGATCTATTTATAATTAACATTTGAAATACACTCGCAGCAAGGAAGGTGACCGTTTAATTGCGTTTGCATAGTGCTCTCAGTGAACATTAGTTGATGTTCGTGGAGGCGTATGTGTCGTGAGTTAAATTAACACGGAAAGGAAGGAAACTATGAATTCGCGGCGAGCAATTTTTGCGAGTCTTAATTTTAAAGTCGTATTACTAAATTATACTAAAATTACTGCAATAGTAGGAGCTTATTGGACGGGTTTTTGTTCAAATCAATGGCTCAGCAGACCGAACAGTACCACACACCATCGGCAGCATCCCGGATGGTTTGCTGTCGTTATTTATTCATGAGGCGTCTTTCATTTTCAGTAACCAAGGCGGTTTATAAATACCTGTACTGTTATAATTGATGATTGTGTAAATGGTTGCGTGGATTCTACACTGTGAATCGAGGGTAAACGGTGAAAGAGGTTGGTTGTTTACGGCAGCCGGTTTTACGTAACACCAAACTTTTGTTTCATTGTGTATTAGCCTAACATGTCCGAAAACGTATTAGTATTGAAAAATTGATATACTGAAAGAGACCATGATATATTCAAACTACGCGTGAGTATGCGTGTACTTATAATAATAATAATATTAATAATAATTATTATTATTATTATTAATATTATTATTGTATTATGTGAAATAGTATAATATTATATAGTATAATAAAAAGTATCATTATTATTAGTATTATTTATAAGATATAAACAATAAGTATTATGATTATTATTAAATAGATCTATATTGTTTCGTAGTAGAAGTAGTATGTATTATCTTGAAGTAAAATAATGATAGTTATTTTTTTATTATTATATTATGTTATTACGTAAAATATTAAACTAAAAAAAGAATTATAGTAATATAGTTTGCTTGTATAATTATTACTATACTTATTTGAATTATTAATATTTTCATTATTATTATTTCAAATTAGTACTGTATTATTATTATTACAATCAAGTGTATTGTATTGGTTAGCGTTGTTATTATTATTATTATTATTATTTGAAATACAATAGCATTGTTATTTTGTACCAAAATTCATTATAATAGCCATTTTTGACAACGTATTAGTGGATATACTGGAAACGAGTTTCTTTAGTGAATGATATTGTTAATTTATTGAAATATAGTTGTTTCAGTATTGAAATTATAAAATGTGGTTGACCATTGATGGACTTAAATTTACCGGAAAGTTACAAAAAGAGAAACAGATGCAAAAGATATCGCCCAACGTGGGGCTCGAACCCACGACCCCGAGATTAAGAGTCTCGTGCTCTACCGACTGAGCTAGCCGGGCACATACACATAGTTGTTCAAACATATTATTTACCTAATTATTACAATAACCAACAAGTTATCGATATTTCGGATGGACGTAGCAATCTTTTATCAGCCTGTTTTAGTTTGTTTTACCCATTTATAATCTGTCCAAATAATATCCCATTAAAAAGACTACCTGCTACATTGTATCTATCATAAATAAGCCGAAATACCTATACTTCCCTTTTGCCGGAAGTAGCCGATATGACCTTAGTGATACCGTACAGATCTAGTAGACGACTAGTTGGGGGTGTTTAAAATCGTGAATCGGATTCACTGCAGTGTTTATGTGCTCATACGCCCCATATTCATTGTCATGTTTATGTGGTTACTGTATATTTCTCAAATCTGCTGTATTACGAACTTATTACCGAGACTGATGCAGTTCGTTTAGACATTTACACAACAACGTTCATCCTAGCGTCACGCTGTTATTTTGCTCCTTCGTACCTTGAAACAATGTGCTGGCCATTTCGAGCTTGCTCAAGAACCACAGCCAGAGACATTGTCTGTGAAAAATATACCCAAACAGATCTGTTTTTCCAATGAAAACTCTTTAAAGGAACTGTAACTAAGTAACATGAGAAAACGAAAACAAATAAGAGTTGTCGACCTTGCGTTATAGTTTGATCAGTAGTTTCTGTTTAGGGACTAAAATTAGTCTACTTTCGTCCTAAATTAGATTGTTAAACACGAGCTAACCCGGATTCAATTCATATAGTACCATTTAAATTATAACACACCCGTCAGTCGGAAAATCCAATAACATCTGCATTATTAACGTCTGCTTACAAAGCCCAACTTGGGATTCGATATTTTCTTTTCATTGAAAGAAATCAATAGTAGCGTATTATATTATCAATAGACTTTAATCGACCGCTTAACAACGAGCCGTTGCCATTGTATACTTCCGGTTGTTACACGTGATTTTTTTAACCAACCAATATAGGCTATTATAAGGTTAAAGGTTACATTCAAAATGGCGACTGCCGTATTAGCTCCGACAAATTATACAATGTTAAATACAGAAGCAAGGGTAAGAATTGTTCATATTAATATTAACTTTAAATGAAATCGCGATTGAATTTTGAGTTTTCCATATGAATTTAATCGTACTTTGATTAAAGTTTAATCAATTTCTTTAGCTCGGAGACGACGTAATTGGGCCTGGACTGGCAGACGCCTTACAGAACTTCTATGAGAAAACAGACAATAACGGTGATAGAGAAAAATGTGCGGAATTATTAAATTCAATAAAATTAGGAGAAAGTGTTCAAAGGAATGGTATTCAAAGGCCCTACACTGCTGTGCCTTTCTCTGGTATGTTGGTTGTATTTACTAGTTTCGCCTGGGGTTTGTGTGCCTGTTTAACCGTGTATCTGTCAACTCTAGCTGTATGCCTCTAATGTAAACATGTTAAGCAAATGTTTGCTTTACTTTGCTTGTCAATACTCGACGACGGTTTAACTTTTTGAAGTGTTTTGTGTCGAGGAGGCGATTAAATGCATACTTTAAACTAGAGCAAATAACTCTTAATGAGTTATAAGAGACTTAAGGACATGTATATACTTAAACAGCCGCAGCTATACTAAGACGGCTCACGTAGGCATTATTGAATTAACGTAAATGTTGCATGTCACTTATAACAGTAGATGTTTATTACAAGACCCATATTAAAAGAAAGGCAAACAATAAATCCGTTCGTCTGACGTATTATTCTGTAACAGTTCATTTTCATAATGTTCATCATTAGAACGATCAATCTTCGTCGGATACCCACGACTAATTATTCCGAGAAACTAAAGCTTTAGAACGGAGGGGGGATTGAATGTGGGTATTCCATGGATCAGAGAACCACCATAGACTGATGCAGCCGTTTTGTCCAAAAATTGAATTCATCAAAATTATATTACTGTAAGTTACTGTAAGTTACTTTGCTCCTACATAGCTCCCCGTATACAGTTTTGCCATTCTGGGACCTGTTTAGACAGTAACATCACAAATTAAAAATGTAAGTAGGTAAAGTGAACACGATTTGTGGACGTTTACATTTTCTATAAGGTCTCAGAAGTTTGTTTTCAGGGACTGAAATTAGTCTGAGTACCATAACTACAGGTCTAATAATTGACTGCTGCGCGAATTTAGCGCTTAATTCAAGAGATACCATTGCAAAAGGGCGACGTTTTAAATAGACTGGGACATATACATACATGGATCATTTTAAAATGCCCGTACACAATGTTCGTGGTTGTGGCCGTTTACATATTTTGACTGTAAGAAATTAATCGTGTGTTAGGAGTTAAAGTATATCAAAACACGTTGTTAAAGTTTGTTGACTCGTATGTTAGCATAAGCAGATTTAAATCCAGCATTAGTTGACTTTAAATTTAATCCTTTTGCTTTAATAATCTGAGTAAAAGAAGTGTTAATGTTATCGATTGTAGGACAAACGGCACCCGGACAATCGGCACCCTCCATTTGTTTGCAATCCCGGACAATCGGCACCCGGTAAATTTGTCGACCTGGACAATCGGCACCCAATTAAATTGACATGTTTTGTTTTTTTTACCAATAAAGACATTTGACACCTTGTTGGACTTAATCGTACTGATAAGTCTAATCCGCTAATTGGTTTGAAAAAAAAGATCGCTTATTGTCAAGGTAAATAATACCTAAGAGACATTTCGATAATAGGAGTAATATCTCCGTGTATTGTGGTGTTTTCAAATTATATCTCGTATATACAACAACAACAATAACATGTATTAGCTCTTACGCATACAATCGCGTTTTAGCCAAATGCATAATAATACACAAGTATTATTGTGTGATGACATGGATGATAATAATTATGAAAATAAGGTTATTATTATGAAAATTATGTAAAAGAAGAAGTTAATAAAGCTTTTACTGATTCATTACATCGGGTGCCGATTATCCGGGTTTACAATTAAATCGGGTGCCAATTGTCCGGGTCGACAAATTTACCGGGTGCCGATTGTCCGGGATTGCAAAAAAACACAGGGTGCCGATTGTCCGGGTGCCGTTTGTCCGGATACCAATGTTATCATGTATCAAATGATCTTAAAATATTCTACATGTAAAGCGGAAAATTGATGATTTTAATCGATAACATGCATGCATTTATAATCCTATAACATAAAAGAACAATATTTAAGTGTCTACAGACATTCGGGCTTAATTTCGAGATTGTTTTGCCTTAACATTTCCAATCGATTAAGTTATCTTTCTGATTTTCGATTGCATCGCCGTGTTCAATCTTTCTAGTGATCTCGACTCGAGTTGCACATCTACTTGATATTTATTTGCTATATAGTGATTTACAATAGTGACTCAGACCAAATGTAGCCTTTTGTTGTTCACTTATCAAAGTTTAGATAAGAAACACAGATTCTAATTTATTGCCGTCATAAATATGAATAAATCGTTGAATCAAGTACAATCAAAGTGGTTACATCTGATTAACTGTCCGACTTGACTTGAAACCATCGTAAAACATTGATGTATGTGCATTTATTAATCCTAGAGTTTATTCGATATAGCTGTCCCGTCTTTACCATTGGCATTGTGTAAAACTATTTTTGTGGACTTCATAAAACTCATGAAACGAGAAGCTTTAGGCTAGTATCTTTTATTGTTATTGTTTAAATAAATATGTAGATTATTTAAATATGTTTAAGGTGCTAAATTTTTAACCGTTCCAACAAAATTATTCAAAATATTACATGCTTTCATGCTATAAGACGGTAGTCTTTAATGTTGTAATTCAGGCGGAAGTTATATGTCGTCTACTGAATAAAATATGGATAGTTTCTCTTGGTTATCATATTAATGGTTTTCTGTTTCTGCGTATGCCGTTAGCTGGATGCAAATAAGTGCGATATCGAACGTTTCCCACAGCCCGCACTAATTGCATTTCTGATTAATGACGCCGTTATCAGAAATAACACCAATCTGTTATCGCTCATTTAGTCTGCGTTTGAACCATGCTTGTTTGTAAAACAGGCAAGTCCCCAAGGAAAGCGATCGATCTTATAACGCTAAAGGTTTCCTATGAAAACATAGCCCTGTCATATCACCCGAAACGAGTGTAAACGATGCGTATTTGAAGTATACATTATTTATCATATTTCATGTCGTCTTTCGTTCTTTCAGGTCGGGATCACGTCAACAATTACCTGAGCCCCTACCAAACGTCCTATAACCGGGACTACCCATTGAAACAGCCATTAGAAACTGTTGCAGTAAGGTAAGTAAATGTGTCGTGTTCTGAGAAAACTGGGCATAATGCTTGTGCGTAAATTGTCATCCCAGATTAGCCTGTGCAGTCCGCACAGGCTAATCAGGGACGACAATTTCCGCTTTTATGGAATTTTTCGTTTAAATGATGTCTCTTCTTAGCGAAAATCCAGTTTAGGCGGAAAGTGTCGTCCTAGATTAGCCTGTGCGGACTGCACAGGCTAATCTGGGATGACACTTTACGCACAAGCATTATGCCCAGTTTTCTCAGAAC
>VMBQ01002400.1:0-133114 GCA_007657795.1 Dreissena rostriformis
TCATGTCAACCTAAGCAAGTGCTTCTCAGAAAAGTAAAGTACTGTCTGTTTAATGGCATCAAATTGAAAATACTTTCTTTAAAGACGACCAAAGGTGTTTTTCTTATGTAAGCGTTTCTGTCTATGAACCTGTCACATGCGTGGATCCGCTATTGAAATACAAAACGAAATTTATCACTAAGTATTTGACGCTGATCAGTAATACATATGAAATTGTATATACTTGTATTATTTCGCCCAATGACCGATTTAACCCGTAATGCTATGCTTTGCAATTACCGTTTCAAGGCGGTGACCATTGTGTTATTCTTTGGTGTTCTTGTTGTCATGTGTTTTGTCCCGGCTATAAATGTATGTAATTTATGCACTTACCTAAAATACAGCAACTTGTAGAGATGACGAGAGTGATCTGCTGATGCAAGTGGATATTCACTTATATTTGCTTCATAACGTCCGGCACAAGTAAGCGATAATCGCAACAAATGTTGTTGAGCTGTACAATCATGAGTTGTGTCCCATCAAACAGCCTGTATATTGTAGGTAATCATATACTAATAGTGTACGTATATATGCTTTTATTTGAACTCAATATTGTTTTAAGGTACAGTTTATGTTTTAACATCGTCTTTATTCTAAAATTCATAATGCCTCTACATTATCTAAATCTTTTCCGACGTTATGCTCTTGGTCCATATAATACGTCAATTTTAAACATGTGTTATCAAAAATTAGGTCATGCAGGAAAGAATATTTAGAGAGTAGTTGGTTAATGATGCATTCGTATAAGTGCAACCGTCTGTATAAATGCGTAGCTTAGTATCTGTCGTGTGATGCATGAATTCACACTAAACAAACATTGCTTCAAATCCAAGCCCTGACAAGATCTGGAAGGCGTGTCAAACCTAACAAAGTGTAGTCAGATCCGTGTCTCTTTGATTGCACACATCTGACATTGCCCATGCTTCGCTTTTGACAGAAACGTTTATTTATATTCATTTGATCGTTTTCAAAATATGTTACATGTAAAAAGCAAGAGTTTAATTTATTTAAGTAAAACCAAATAAAAAGTTGTATTTGATACATGTTTTTATAGACAGTATTTAATTACAAATCTGAAAAAGGTACGCTTCGATCTTCGAAATCGTCAGTTGGTTGTTTGGCTGTTCCTTGTAATCAGAGAAATATTATCAGCAACATAGTGATTCAATGGACACTTTTAAAAAAGTACTGAAACATGTTATTTTTTTACGGATAACTATAATTTATTTAAAAATTTGAAATAACACGAGCTCTAACATTTTCATGAAGGTAAAGACTGACGATTAAATGTATGATCTGCGTTTTCGCAAACATTTATCATGTTCATATTTTTTTATATAATATTCCTTACATTTTAGGACTGTTTCTTGCAGTATTGTCTTTGTATTAATGTACTACTTCTTACTGCTGCTTTATTATCATAAGTTGATAACGTCTCTTAACATTGATTGTAAAGATTTTTGAAAATACTTCATTATACAGTTATGATGACAGAGAAGCGTTTATGTAGTTAATCAATATTACACCTTTATTATTCAACGTCTATATCGTCGATCACATCGTTAAAAAAAACAAGAGATTTGTTTGTCAGAAACACAATGCCCCCTACAGCGCCGCTTTGATATTTTTTTACCTTTGACCTTGAAGGATGACCTTGACCTTGACCTTTCACCACTCAAAATGTTCAGCTCCATGAGATACACATGCATGCCAAATATAAAATTGCTCTTCAATATTGCAAAAGTTATGGCCAATGTTAAAGTATTCGGACGCACAGACTGACAGACTGACGGACTGACGGACAGTTCAACTGCTATATGCCACCCTACCGGGGGGCATAAAAAAGGCTCGTAGTGGTGATTAGTATTTCTTATATTACACCGCACATTAATTCAATTTTAAATGAATTGAATAATTTTATAAGCATAATAAAACAACAAACACTACAATTTTCAGTTTACGTTTTATCGAAATGAATATAGGACACGAATAAAAAAAAGCTCATTAATTGAGGACCGGTCAATTTAGCTTGACGCCCTTTAAAAATTAATGAAGCGTAATCTACCGCTGTATTGTTTCACAACGCTTAATAAATTGTGTCTGTATGTATAACCTCGGTGATAAGGGTTTGCCCCGTTGAAACAAACAAAAGTGTATGTAATTAAATATCCAATAGATTTGAGAAGTCGTAGTTGTCAAATGACAAAGAATTATATTACTAATTATAATCAAAGCGCTGAAGGCACCGAAGTGTTCGCTATTGCATAATCTGAGACGCACTTTATTTTTCAAAATTATGTTATAGCTTTTTATATCGCAAGTTTGAAATGAACACAACCCATTTAAATTTATAAAGAGTGTGTCTTAAAGCACATGTCGAGATGTGTGTGCACTGTTTATCCTCATATTTATGTTATAGAGATAACTTAGACAAAATAACAACAATATGTCTTTTTTTCCACAATTGGTTGCTGTACTGGCAACCATCTTTAGAATTTTTTTCCCTTGCTAAAAAATAACAGCCTATAATCATGTACATGTTGTGTTATGTGTATCTAATACTGTATTTATTTTCTTTAAATAATTGAGCAACAATGTTTTCAACATGACAGACTTTTCATGCAGCATTAAGCCCCGTTTTCCCTGAAAGCAGCCAATATGTACAGATTTCAATGATAAACTGGCAAATGTTGTCGCGCAAGCTATTATAAACACTAGACTGGCAAATATCGTTGAACAAGCTCTTAAACCTAATACATGCTGTCTGCTACAGTGTAAACAGGCAGTGGTTATCTTAACTAGCTGCAGTTGTCGTCCCTAGCGTAGTTAAGGCATTCTGATTTCAAAACTGCCTCTCTACTTTAGCGTGAGCTAACGTTCACACTTAACATAACATAACAAGCAGTGCTAAATTATGCATTTTAATAAAACAACAACAATTTAGATAAAGTTTGTGTTTGATGTACTAAGACAATGGTGTGTGAATTCCTCACTGACTGTGTGTAAGCTGTCCTCAGTTGTTGGTCTGTCCTCAGTGATAGGTATGGCCTCAGTGTGAAGGTTATCAAGCAACTGTCCCCATTTCTCTGTCAAATGACAAGGATTATCCTTATAGTTTAGACAAATAATCAAAAGCGGAAAAGGATGGAAATGAACAACTTTATATATGGAAACAAAAATTTAAAGTCACACGATGCTTGCAAAGTGGTGTGCACAGGAGTGTGCAAAAATCATGTGTCCTCAGTCTACACAGTAGACACGTATGTGTGTGTGTGGGGGTTTGTGTGGGTGTGAGGGGGTGTGTGTTTGTGGGGTGGTGGGTATAGTTATTAATATATCTTCGAACGGTAAAGTAGTTATAGCATATCCGAACTATAAGGCTTTCTATTTAAAGATTTCTCAACGTTGCATTATTCGAAGCACATAACGTACCTATTTTACACACGAATATGTATTTTCATTGTCTGAAATAAATAATGTGTTAGCCTACTGGAAATACCTACATTAAAATCAAACCCTATTTAAATAGAGTTTCTTTGAAACGAGAATACAATCAGAATTTAATAGCATTTATTTGCAACAAGAATGAAACCATTTTGTCGGTCAATTTATTAACAACATGCCAAATGTAACATCAACGCATGTTTATGTGGTAGACAATGTACACATTCTAACATTGTCGGTTCACAAACACGTACATTTGATATTGGAAAACATACATCCTGGCGTTTACGTTTGACGGTGACTCCATATCTAGAAGCACGGTAAAAAAAAAAAAAAAGACAACTTAAGCCATTTGCAACACGAAATTAAACAGAATACGACTCGAGTTAAGCATCAATAAATGTTCCAGTACAATTTTTTTAATACTTGGTAAGCGCACAGTGTCACAATTTATATAATATAACAATATTATTTATAAACAAAAACATGTTGCCATTAATACGTTTTAAATCTTCCATTAAGATCTCACGTTGTATATGAGAGGCAAAATAGTGTTTCTATATTTAGCAACAACCCATACATGTTGTATAAATAACAACTTTATAGATGCATGTTGTATAAATCAAAACTGTGTACATACATGTAGTTTAAATTAAATCTTTGTAGATACGGGTAGTGTAAATCAAAATTTGTAGATACGTGTAGTGTAAATCAAAACTGTGTAGATACGTGAAGCGTAAATTAAAAAAAAAATGTAGATATATGAAGTATAAATTAAACCTTTGTAAATACATGTTATGTAAATCAACACTTTATAAATACGTGTAGTGTACATCATCATATCGCGTGATTAGTCGAACAGGAATATATAATGGAACAGTTCTATTAAATTAAATAGCATAGAAAAGTGTGGTCAATTTGTTGAAAGTTGGTTCTGGTACTAAAGTACATGTGTATTTATTGAGTATGTCGTTATCCGAAACACCGTTGCCGAACTACCATGACATTGACTAATAGTAGTATCACACACAGGCGATTGTCTGAATCTGAATACTGAATGACAGATAATATGAATATTGTTCTCAGTATTATATACATGTATCTTGCCATTTGCTATGTTGTTAGCTTCAAAAACCCGTGTGACTGTTGTTGTATATCTCAGATGTTCCAGTTTACCTTCCCTCTCGAAAACACATTACATTGATAATTTCTTCTTGTTGGAATGTAGTTGGAGTTTCAAACGTACTGTGTCTCGAGTTGGAATGTCCAACATAAAGATATTTTGTTTTAAAATTGTTAAAAGGTGGTGTAGAATCTTCAAAGATAAATATTTTCATTAAATTTCTTAAATGTTTATCGAATATATATAGTTTATATAAATAAAACACTGTAACATTTCAGTGTCAATTCCGTCTGCGCCAAGCTTGTGTAGCGTATCTTCTACTCGAACCAAGAGTTTTCGCTCAAATGAACATTATGCACTCCTTTTAAGGAGCAACAAATAGTTTCAGCACAATAAGCGTTCATTGGTGAAAACGTATTAAATGTGTATCGAATATATATATATTTTATATAAATAATGCACTGTAACATCTTAGTGTCAATTCCGTCTGCGCCAAGCTTGTATAGCATATCTTCTACTCGAACCAAGAGTTTTCGCTCAAATGAACATTATGCACTGCTTTTAAGAAGCAACAAATAGTTTCAGCAAAATAAGCGTTCATTGAATAAAAATGTATTAAATGTTTATCGAATATATATATATTATATAAATAATACACTGTTACATTGACAATGTTATGGACCGCGCCTTTAGACGGCCGTGAATCACGGGTGCTAACTCTTTTTAAGATGCATTTATAAACAAGTCAATTCTTCCTAGGTGGCGGTAAGGACCGAAAGTTTTTAGAATACAAGGAGAATTATACATGTGAGTAGGTTTTCTAAAGTATTTCAACATATTAAGCATTTTTTTTTAAATCGGGCAATGTTGTGCTATTTAGCGAAAATATATTCATTCACAAATGTTTGTTTCAGAACATTTGTGGATCAATTAATCATCGCTGAATCGCACTGCATTCCCCGATTTAAAAAAAAAAATAAGCGAACTATGTTGGGAAAACAAATATAAACCTACTCACCCTGTAGAGTTCTCCGTGTATTTTAAAAATGATCCGTTCCTTAGCGCCAGCTCGAAAGTAGCATAAGCTCGTTTATTAATGCATCTAAAAAAAGACGTGGCGCCCGTGATTAAAGGACGTGCTTTAATTCGTCACCACATGATGGTTACAATGTCTGGGAAGCAAACACGTCACTTCCGGCACTTAAACTTCTTTGCAACAGTTGCCAACGTGACCTCTGCTTGCGAATGCGTCCGGTCATCATTTTGGCGGATACAACTGCAAGAAACTGAAAACATCCATATTTAGTTGTCATTAGATATTACGGTATGGTATATATTTTCAAAACAAGATCTCCAGTAACAAAGTGTTTACGATGCAGCATGTAAATAGTGTGTTTATGAACAACAGTTATTATTTGTTTTGTCTCCGAAAACCTTTTTCCTTTTACCAATAATGATTTTTTACATAGATTTGTGATGTTGAAAATATTGTATTGAACATTGTTCGAAGCACTTTTTATATTTTTTTAGGGAGGGGCTCTTACAATTTGGATTGGATGGATGTGCAATGCATACATGTAGTTATAAATTTAATTTATAAATTTCAGATTATATAGATTTTTTGTGTTAACCAAGTATAAAAGGGAATATATGTATTTTCAAAATACATAATGCCAATATATGCTAGATCAACAAATAATGCACGTCCAAAGTTTTTAATTATCCACAATTATTTTGGAGGTTATGTGTACTAAAAACAAACTTTGGCAAGCCGATTTCCTGAAATTTTAAATGTTAAAAAGAAATAGGATGTTGTTAATTAGATTAGGGAATATTTATGTGTATGTATACTAGTTATTTAGATCGTAGTATGTTTATGCTTAGGAAACCCGCTAGCATGGTAAGCGGTATAAAGTCCAAATGATTGCATTTACAATTCAAATGTGAAGACCCAGATTTTTATCAGTTTTATACCCCGCGTTATATTAAATGAATTGTCCAGTTTTGTATTAATTTGTTGACTAGCCATGGATAAACAGCTAGCGAGTGGGAATCGTTACGCACATGCATTAAGTCTAGTTTTCCCAGAGCGCCGCTCAGTTGGCTTTAGCCGTGCATTGATTTCGATATTTTTATGAAAAAACAACAACAACAACAAAAACAAAGGTTACCTGCATAATCATAATGGAAATGGAGGATATTATTATGAGATTGTGGTACTTTCCCAACCATTCTCCAAACCCGTCGATGCAGCCTCGAGTGTAGATGAAATCTCGTACATCCGCCAACTGAAAAGTGTGATGGATATGAGCCTCGCTCTGTGAAAAGGGGGTTCAATGCATGTGCGTAAAGTGTCGTCCCAGATTAGAATTTGCAGTCCGCCCAGGCTAATCAGGGACGCCACTTTCCGCTTTTATTGTACTTTTCGTTCGACGGAAGAATGTTCTTGACAAAAATCCAGTTTAGGCGGAGAGTGTCGTCCATGATAAGCCTGGGCGGACTGCACATTCTAATATGGGACGACTCTTTACGCACATGCATTGAACCCCCATTTTTCACAGATCGAGGCTCATATAAAAAACAGCGTTGCGTCAGCAGCAGAGAACTCTTATTACCAGCACATGGTCTTTAATTAAAGGGTAGGCCAGAAGTCAAAGCAATGCAAACAAATCGGTGAAACGGTTATCTGTTATTTTGCGACAGGACAGAAACCCTACCTGGACATACCATAGAATAGTTTAACAATCCAATTAATAACTATCCAGTTTTATGCTGCAACCATACAAGCTTTAAGGCAAGGATTATTTTAGAGATATGTGTTTACAAACGTCTTGTACGACGACACAGTCTTTTATGACGTCGGATATTGATAACAAATGAACTTTACGATAAATATACCTCACGTTTTTGCAGACCTTGTTCATCATTAAAACTAGATGCGTGTCGAACACGTTGGAAATATTTCACGTTGTATTTTATTTTTTTTAAGTATGGCCTTCACTTCTGAACACAGCATCCAGGACCTATTGTCCTAAGCGCAATATGTCTTCTCAACGAGATATAACATGCTGTTTCCATATTGCCGTTTTAAATGAAGAAGCCAAACGTTACTTGTTCCCTTACTTTACGTTTTACCATGCCAATGGTGTAAGGGACAAAGCCTCGCGATATATATTATGAAGATACAGTCCGCACAAGCACCCATATTTCATCATTAACCTTGACCTTTAAGTTATAGATGCGGGTTTAAATCGAAACACGCAGATTCAAAGGCGTACATATTGTAATATTACTTGATGATTTTTTGTACAGTCCGTACAAGCTGTATTGTGGCCACTTTTGACCTTTGAGCACTGCGTGTGACATTGGCCTATGAGCTTGGGACATGGGTCTATGGTGACACGCCATCTCAACGTAGACGAACTTACATTCCAAATAAGTTCAATCCATACCTGGTTAGGAAAGTGCACGCAAACACGCTCAACAACGATTACAACTGTACCGAGCTTAACGCAAGCGGTCAAAAGTAAAAAAAAAATAACCGAACACAACGTTTCACACAGAACATAAGCCACGTCACTATACATGTACAATCTTAGTGGCTTAATGTGAAGAAGCCATTTAATATGTGTTAATAATCCAAATTGGCGGTAAACGAATGTATTATTTTTCAAATATCAATGATTATAATAGTTCTCAAACGCTGACCATTCTTGTTCGCAAAAGCCAAGCTACAATGCATGAGCATGCGATAATCGGTAATCATAACAAAAACACAGGGGACTAACTCATGCCTCTTTATATGTTAAACTGTCATCATTTATCTTACCTAGCCTTGCATCACATAGCATTCACAAGAAGAACACGGGAACTAACCCATGCCTCTGTTTATGTAAAACTGTCATCAGTTACCTTTCCTGGCCTTGTATCACATTGCATTCTATCACGTTTACAACAGTATCAAACTTTCAGAAAAATAGCCAATACATTGAGCTATATGCACGATCGTCAAATGGTATGCTATCTTCGTTTACATTGAAAATATGGGCTCGAAAATACCCCCCCCCCCCCCGGAAATNGCTTATTTTAAACGCTCTCGAGTCCGTTTCCTGGGACTAGAACCAGTACTTGGTGTCTTTGGGGGAGATCTAAAGAACGCTCCCACAGTGGGGATCGAACCCGTGACCTCCCGATCGCTAGGCGGACACCATATCCACTACGCCACGGAAACCTTAATTTAATTGATGTGACCATTAAGACGTATATATGCTGCATAACAATGAATGGCTTTCATGTATCAATATGAACTTAGAGACACAACATTACGCATGCCGTAAAGCATATAAAAACCGGACATACCGGCTTGTCTGTCATCTCGAACCCACACATGGTGTTGACTCGATCTCCCTGCAATTAGAAACGATGATGTCTCAAACCACGTTTTAATTTATTAAAAAAAATCTTTCTCTTTACGGCACTCGTATTTACACAAATACATAGTGAAAATCTGAGCGTAAGTATTTAACAAGAAAAAACCCGCCTCTGGTTGATTTTCTGAACATGCATTTGCCGTAAGATGGTTAATACAAGACAATTGACCCGCGTCGTGCGAAAATGGGTCTTATGTCATCTGTGGCCAGCGTAGCTCCAGATGAACGGGCGCAATCGCGCAGTCTAGTCAGGTACTACCCTTCCCGCATTGAGACCAATAAACATTGCGTTACTTTACAGTGGACATCGTAGTCCGTGATCAGATTGCGCGAATGCACAGGCTGGTCTTGAGCTACGCAGGTCGCATATGTCAACAGAGCTATTTTCGGACGCGGGTCAATTTTTAAATCTTCTTTGCTTTGTTAAGGACGCGATTTATTTTAATTAGATAATACGTGCATTTGACCTGTTCTTTATACCCAGTTGAATCCACTTTTTAATCAAATTTACCATTTTACATTCATGGCCGTACTATCTGTACCGCGTCATGCGAAAATAGGTATTATGCCATATGCGGCCAGCTTTACAAATGTGACATCAGTTACCTGTCTGAACAATATTCATACAAAATATGTCCATATTATTTTTTGATCAGTTAATCCTTTAATTATTCAAAATGATTTACGTTAACTTCATTCGCTAAGTGTTCCGATCTAAAATTTAAATACTATTCGGTTATTTAAGAGCGTTGTGTAAAATGTGGTGAAATGTGTGTACGATTATACAGATGACATACAATATTTGACGAGCAGATATTATATACTTATAACATTAAAAAATGGTATTTGCATTAATATTCCCTACAATATGCATTACAAGTCAGCATGAGAGCGAGAACGTTCACGTCATATACTGACGCTGTGTGACTTTCTTTGTTATAATGTTTCTGAAGAAATAGGTCCTCATAGGATATTTAATAGAAAATGATTTGAAGCATACTAAAATATGGCGCTTGTGATTTAACCACGTAATCGCAAATCTGGGACGGCAATTTACGTACGTACATTAAGACCCGTTTGCCCAGATCATATTTACCTTCATGAATATGCAGCATGACATTGGCACTGCGCATCTGTAAATGCTCTTATTCGTCTTGGAGCAATTGTAATACTGGTTAGTCTGCCAGTCGCGGAACCCTTCGTCTGTGTGGCCCACTCCGCAACACTTAAACTGAAAACAAAACAAATGTCAGAAAAAATGAATTATGTATCTATTTCATTTTTTTTTTTATTTTTTTTTTATTAATATAATAAGTATGTTTTTTTTTCTGTGTGGCCAACAACGCAACACTTGAACTGAAAACAAAACAAATGTCGGTAAAAATGAATTATTATTATTTATTAATCTATTTGTGTATATATATTATTTTATAAATAAATATGCATGTTTTATGTATTTATTTTATTTATCTTATTCATTTATTTTTGGATGAAAATATCCTCGAAGTGGACATATACACCTTTAATAATTTTCATTGAATGGAAAAAAAAATATAGAACGCGTAATTTTTTCATTAACAACGTCGATATACCAGTATTCATTTATTATCAAAGTATATGAGCCGCGTTCTGGAAAAACTGAGCTTAATGCATATCCGTAAAGTATCGTCCCATATTAGCCGGTGCAGTCCACACAGACTTATCAGGGACGACACTTTCCGCTTTTTATGGAACTTGTCGTTTAAAAGAAGTCTCTTCTTAGCGAACATCCAGTTAAGGCTCAAAGTGTTGCCCCTGATTAGCCATTCATATCTAAGGACCAACGGCCAAAATGAGTTACTGCAGTTATTTTTATTGTTTATGAATCAATAAAGAACACATGGTACATAGCCTTACATTTCATTTGTAACATATTCACTTTGAAATTACCAGCCATATACTACACAATCAAATGTTAGCCTGTACAGAAGAACAATGCATGTATTCAATCGATAATTATTTGAGATATGCGAGGACCACATGCGACATATAAATAACCCAGGAATTATGCAGATTAATAGTTTTTTTGCATGCGATGCAACATAGAGATTTCGCATTCGAAGAAATGAAGCGTCACTACGAATTCAAGATAATATTGCTCTTTGCTTTTCTATATTCACGAGAAATCCATTTACAATATGATGAAAGGCAGACTAGCACAATTATTAGTGCAACAAATCCGTATATCATTGCGGGTTCGATACCCGGCCCGGCCACATAACTTGTGTAGGGATTGCTCATTAAATCCTTTCTAGGGCCATTCTCCCCGTACCTCTGATTCAAGTAGGCAAGTAGGTCAGTTACTGACATATGTATGTGCATTTAGTACTCGGTAATAGCTAAGGAAGGAAAAGTTTGCGTAGGACAACTGACAGTCATGATATAACTGATATACAGATATAACTGATATACATATATAACTTATATACAGATATAACTGATATACATATATAACTGATATACAGATATAACTGATATACAGATATAACCGATATACAGATATAACTGATATACAGATATAACTGATATACAGATATAACTTATATACAGATATAACTGATATACAGATATAACTGATATACAGATATAACTTATATACAAATATAACTGATATACAGATATATCACGCCAACTGCAAAATACTCTTCTCCCATTGGCTGTTTGACGTCACATGCTGACCCCATATATTGTATATGGGGGTCAGTAGACTAACATGACGTCACATGCTGACCCAATATTATTCTATATGGGGTCAGTAGACTATATGGGGCAGTAGAAACATTCAAAATGGCCGCGCGGAATCGTCGATTCAACAGTTTCCTTCCATTTCCAATCGGGTACAATTTGCTTTAAATACTTTAAAAACATTAGAATAACGCTATGTAGCCTGCAGCTTAGCTGAATGTAACCTTTGTAACAACAACAGCAGATGATTTACAATACATTCACAACAGCACGAGTTAAACTTTGAATGGAGAAATCTGTGGATTAAGACAGTTTTAACTGGTAACATTTACCAAAAATGTGTAAAGTAGCACTCTTAATTGATATGCATAGGTACATTTATAAATTACTGACGGAAAACGTTATCCTTTTACAGACAAATGTCTGCCTGCCAACAGGAAGTGAATATTAGCAGTTGTAAACAAAGGAAATAAATTCTCAAAATTGATTCTAGCCTGTTTATGTAATTCTATTGACTGGCCATTAAATTTAACTGGTCAGCAATAATTATTATGTGGTCAGGCTAGACTGGACAACAATTTGGGAGGAAAACAGTGAGTTATACATCAAGACATTGGGGTAAGAAACTTAAACAATTCATAATAATAGTTTACACTATTCAACTAGAATGAGTGTCACTGGGGTATAACATCGATGAATATAAAAATGTTTGACATTGTGATACAATATTGTGATCAATTAATAGTAACGAAAATATGTATTTTACATTCCTTTTTTCAGGATTTTTCCTGAAGTTTTGTTATTGTTTTATATTGTTCTTGAATTTAATATTTTCCATAATATTAGTTATAAAAAAAATTGTTTGTCCTTGTTAATTTGATGAGATGGAAAGTAGTTGGCGTGATATAATCGTTACAGGGTTAGTTACTGACCCGATACGGGATATACGGTTCTGTGGAAAACCATATCGGGGCTCGACCTTCGGTCTCGCCCCGATATGGTTTTCCACAGAACCGTATATCCCGTATCGGGTCAGTAACTAACCCTGTAACTATTAATAACCAATATACAGATATAACTGATATTCAGATATAACTTATATACAGATATAACTTATATACAGATATAACTGATATACAGATATAACCGATATACATATATAACTTATATACAGATATAACTGATATTCATATATAACTGATATACAGATATAACTGATATACAGATATAACCGATATACAGATATAACTGATATTCAGATATAACTGATATACAGATATAATTGATAAACAGATATAACCGATATACAGATATAACTGATATACAGATATAACCCATATACAGATATAACTGATATTCAGATATAACTGATATACAGATATAACTGATATACAGATATAACCGATTAACATATATAACTGATATACAGATATAACGTATATACAGATATAACTGGTATACAGATATAACCGATATACAGATATAACTGATATACAGATATAACGTATATTCAGATATAACTTATATACAGATATAACCGATATACAGATATAACTGGTATACAGATATAACCGATATACAGATAAAACCGATATACTGTCGAGAACGGCGCAAAGTCCAGCCAAAATAAACACACAAAACAGTTTGCAGGAAATGAAGATAAAATGATTTGTAGTAATTATTAAGCTGCTGGCTGAAATTAAAATAGAATTGAACATTATCGAAAAACATTCTTATCAGTAATTATTATATGCTTTCTGGCGGTTTATAGAGAAATATCAGTGAATTAAAACTGATAATTCACTTTTTCAACCAGTGAATATTAACGTGAACATTTTCGTTAATTTTCATTTTTTTACCGGAACTATCTTTCACAAAAACTACAAAAATAATCATTTGTTAGCATAAAATAAATAGACAATGTGTTGTATTCGATGGAATATTGATATTAACTCACTCGTGGTCATAGAAAAAAATATTTTCTAGGATCACTCGTATATTAAAATCGATATTTCACCAAATCCAACAAGTATCTTATTTTTTAACGATTAATAATGTCGCATTACTGGTTCAATTGTAGCGTTTGACATATAAAGTAAAGTATAAACGTTTGTGGAAAAGGGAATAAACAAGAGGGCCAAAGTCCCTAGGTATGTCGCTCACGTGAGACCTGAAGGAACTGCACTGTTTCGGGGAAGCCTATGCAATAAACCATTTTAGAACTATGCTAATATATTATTAAACATAGTTTTCTTATCAAGTTTCATGTTAATCGGGCAAACTATCATACGTTTAGACTGTCCACAAGGTTTCAGTGAAGCTATATACAAAACAAAAGATTGATCCCCGCCCCGCCCTGGCCGTCATGTTTTTCAGTGGCGTGGAACCATGTTTTAACCTGGCCCAGATATCATTAGAACACATTCTTGAGCAAGTATGAAAAATATTTTGCCACAAATGTGTAAACAAACGTTTAAACTATAAACGTGTAAAGAAAACCGCACCGCCCCTTTACGACCATGTTATTAAACGAACCGAGATATGATTAGAAAAAATATTCTGATCAAGTTTCTAAGGATTGGGTCAAAACTATGACTTCTAGAGTGTTATGAAGGTTTCACTTAACCAATATAAGTAAAATTACCCGCCCACCACCTGGCGGAAATGTTTTTCAACGGACAAAAACCATTTTCGAACTCGGCCGAAATATGTGTCGTGCTCTGAGAAAACTGGGCATAATGCATGTGCGTAAAGTGTCGTCCCAGATTAGCCTGTGCAGTCCGCACAGGCTATTCAGGGACGACACTGTCCGCCTAAATTGGATTTTTGCTAAGAAGAGACTTTGTTTAAACGAAAAATTTCATAAAAGCTGAAAGTGTCGTCCCTGATTAGCCTGTTCGGACTGCAAAGGCTAATCTGGGATGACACTTAACGCACATGCATTTTGCCCAGTTTTCTCAGAACGCGACACATATCGTCAGAACAAATTGCGGGAGAACAATGTGACTTTTAGAATGTTCACACGCTGCTTTTTGTTTCATTCGAGCGAGTGAACTAGTTTTTGACCGAACGTGACTCAGTTTTGATCTCGGTCGAGATATCATTGGGACAAATGTTATCAGCAAGTTTAATGAAGATTGGGCAATACATGTGGCCTCTAGAGCTTTATTAAGGCTCTATTATTGCGAATGTCGCATCCTAAGCATATCATCATCATTAATCATTTTCCTTGCCTTTCATTTGTTATAATGCAAACAATGAAGCTTAAGAAACTATATCACGAGGGAAATTCCTGTTCTTAGCAACTCATTTTATAACTGAATATGTGCAGTTAACATGAACTGATTAAGCTTGGATCACCCACCGCCTTGGAACAACTCGTACATAGTCGTTTAACGCATTGATTCTATTACGGAAAAATAATCGGAACAACTCGTACATAGTCGTTAAAAGCATTGATTCTATTACGGAAGAATGATCGGAACAACTCGTACATAGTCGTTAAATGTAGTGATTTCAAAACGGAAGAATGATCGGAACAACTCGCACATAGTCGTTTTGACGCATTGATTCCATAACTGAAGAATGATCGGAACAACTCGTACATAGTCGTTAAATGTAGTGATTCCAAAACGGAAGAATGATCGGAACAACTCGCACATAGTCGTTTAACGCATTCATTCCATAACGGAAGAATGATCGGAACAACTCGCAGATAGTCGTTTAACGCATTGATTCCATTACGAAAGTATAACCGAGAAGTACCAATTGTATTGGTTAGCAAACACATATAATTATTATCATGACAAAAGTAGTTTCATTAAATCGGCATTCATTTCCGGCGTACTTTTATCAAACCTTCATTTATATTTAAATTCTCCCAAAATAATAACACATGGCATTGGAATTTTGAAAGTGGTACTAATAATGTCTGCTCCATGCGTCTTTTTCCAAGAATAAACCGGTGTGTATATATGAGGCTGTTGCATATTTCTGCACCATTCCTATTTATACCAATGTATATGTTATTTTTGCTACGTATATCAATATTAGCAATAACAAATGCCAATATATTCAAATAATAGTATACACAATGTCATCGCAGTTAACAATGTGCATTTCAAATAAGTCTCGGTTTCTTTGGATGTAGTATACTGGTCGATGTATCATGATATATATTGTGAATTCCAAACCACTCCCAATGCAATATCAAATACTACCTTTACGATAAAAAGGAGCCGCGTTCTGGAAAAACTTGCATGTGCTTAAAGGTTCGTCCCAGATTAGCCTCCACAGTCCGCACAGGCTAATCAGGGACGACACCTTCCACCTAAACTAGATTTTTGTTTAGAAGAGACTTCATTTAAACGAACAATTCCATAAAAGCGGAAAGTGGCGTCCCTGATTAGCCTGTGCGGACTGCACACTATAATCTTGGACGACACTTTACGCACATGCATTAAACCCAGTTTTCCAAGAACGAGGCTCAGTCAGTGGCTGTACACTTTACTTGATCCTTTTAAATAATAATATAACATCGATGTTCCTGATCAGTATATGAATTGTATCATCAACAAGAACATGAACTGAACAAGACCTGTCACCATAGGTTGACATATGCCCCCGAAAAACGCTTTTTTCCATCTTTTTTTCCATCTTTTTTTCCACATTTTTCGAAACCTAAACGCAAAAGTAAACCTAAACGCAAAGTGTGATGGAAAGACAGACAGACGGACAGACAGACGGACAGTGCAATCACTAGATGCCCACCTTCGGGGGCATAAACACTGAACTTGACTAAATGACGGTATGCGATTGCAGCCAAAGTTTAGAGTTATTCTGTTTGAATAAGAACACGTGTCGCATACTTTGTAATTTGTTAAGGACTATGTTGGTCAATATAACAATATGTTTGTGTCTGATTTCCGTGCATTTAACTGGCCTTTAAAGGTCGGTGACCCAAGTTTGATTGAGTTTGTTGTGTGTTTTTTTCAAAGCGTATTTTTGCTGATTCAGAATGTTTTGAAAATTGTTCATTTGAAACAAATAAGGGCATCGTAAAGTAAAATATTTCATTTCTTATATTGAAGTAAAAGTTTGACTGTCTAGATCAGTGTTAACTGTATATTTTCTTTGTAAGAAAACATATTAACATATAAATATAAGTAAAACAAAGGTGATATACTACATCTGTATATGTTAAAATATTTACTACATTTGGGCTTGCCAAGAAATATCTCATGTCAACCGAACGGGACATTGATTTATTGGGGTTATATCAGACAGTAATTTGTTTTATTTGTATGCGTGCAGGGTGATTTATATGTGACGTAATTGTATCGGCAACAATACATCAATTACACTATAGCGAACGCAATGATATATACACACCTCAAATTAACAAGTTTTATATTGTTATTAATATTATGTGTTTCATTGATATATCTCTTAGCAAATATGGTTATTTCAAACGGAAATTGGTAGTTTTTTTAAGATATCAAATAATTTAGACGCGGATTTGAATTTAATCTGGCTACAAGCTTGTTAAACAATTGATCGGTGTCAAATAAAAACACATTTTCAATTACGAACAACCATTTTAATATCTGTCTACATGCATTAATGGTATTGAATGACGCACACATTAATGGTATAGAATGACACACACATAGCTTTGACTAAAATACATAAATAGTATTGACTGGAACACTTATAGCTTTGACTAAAATACATAAATAGTATTGACCGAAACACATATAGCTTTGACTGAAATACATTAATAGTGTTAACGGAAACACATATCGCTTTGACTAAAATACATTAATAGTATAGACTGAAACACATATAGCTTTGACTAAAATACATTAATGGTATTGAATGACGCACACATAGCTTTGACTTAAATACATAAATAGTATTGACTGAAACACATATAGCTTTGACTAAAAACCATTAATAGTATTAACTGAATCACATATAGCTTTAACTAAAATATATAAATAGTATTGACTGAAACACATATAGCTATGACTGAAATACATTCATAGTGTTAACGGAAACACATATCGCTTTGACTAAAATACATTAATAGTATAGACTGAAACACATATGGCTTTGACTGAAATACATTAATAGTATTCACTGAAAGACATATAGCTTTGACTGAAATACGTTAATAGTATTGACTGAAACACATATAGCTTTGACTGAAAAACATTAATAGTATTCACTGAAACACATATAGCTTTAACTAAAATATATAAATAGTATTGACTGAAACACATATAGCTTTGACTGAAATACATTAATAGTGTTAACGGAAACACATATCGCTTTGACTAACATACATTAATAGTATAGACTGAAACACATATAGCTTTGACTTAAATACATTAATGGTATTGAATGATGCACACATAGCTTTGACTGAAATACATAAATAGTATTGACTAAAACACATGTAGCTTTGACTAAAAAACATAAATAGTATAAACTGAATCACATATAGCTTTAACTAAAATATATAAATAGTATTGACTGAAACACATATAGCTTTGACTGAAATACATTAATAGTGTTAACGGAAACACATAACGCTTTAACTAAAATACATTAATAGTATAGACTGAAACACATATAGCTTTGACTGAAATACATTAATAGTATTCACTGAAACACATATAGCTTTGACTAAAATACGTTTATAGTATTGACTGAAACACATATAGCTTTGACTGAAAAACATTAATAATATTCACTGAAACACATATAGCTTTGACTAAAATACATTTATAGTATAGACTGAAACACATATGGCTTTGACTGAAAAACATTAATAGTATGAACTGAACCAAATATAGCTTGACTAAATATATTAATAGTATAGACTGAAAAAACATATAGCTTTGACTGAAATACATTAATAGTATGAACTGAAACACATATAGCTTTGACTAAAATACATTAATTGTATTGACTGAAACACACATAGCTTTGACTAAAATACATTAATAGTTTTGACTGAAACACATGCACTTTTTCTGTGCATCATTTATTTAGGATAAGATTAATCAAAAAACTTCCATAAGAATTTTGTTTTGTAACTTTCTATCCTCCTATGTCATGTCGACCAGCTCGTATTTAAGCAGTTTATACCAGTTTAAAATGAATAATTTGATCTGCGACCAAAACCAATTTAAATATTGAATCAGTTTAAATTTAAATGAAGTCACCATTACAGCTAAATAAACAATATATTTGGAATGGGTGTTATCATCCCGGTAAGATTTGTACATGCGGAAGCCTCTTTTAACAAGATTGGTATTTGTTAAATGAGAGATTTATAACTTTCCATTAAGATCTTTAAAAATCGATTAATTTAAACAAGATATAGTGGTAATTGCAAACAATACGAGCGGTAGAAAACTATTTTTAACGGATACCCGATCAGAGGTATTACAAAAAACATTAGTGCTATCAAAATCATGTATGTGTGGTCAAGTATTAATATTGTTGGGTTTCAATTAAGAATACAAATGGGAAATTAGATACACATGGGATTGCAAATGACAGAAATACAAATAATATCATGATGTATTGTCAGTTGAAGCTTCCTAATTTACACATTATTAACGCATGATACACGACCAGATAAAGAATGACAAAACAGGATTTGCTATCCAAACAATTTATATTTGGTCAAATATTAATATTGTTGGATTTCAATTTAGAATGAAAATAGGAAACAAGAAACCCATGGGATTGCAAATGACATAAATAAAAATAACATTATGATATTGGCAGCTGATGCTCCTGATTGACCATTAACTATGCCATGTGAACGATTTGTGTTTGGGTTGATATTAATAATAAAAATGAGAAACCAGAAACCCATGGGATTGCAAATGACAGAACTAAAAACAAACATCATGATTTATTGGCAGTTAATGCCTCCACATTTATCAATATCAGTGGCATGTGAAACAATTTTACTGAACTCATGGGGATATGCGGACAATGAAACAATGTATCCAATGAAGTTAAATTGAATGTGTCGTTCGAACTATATGTTTCACGCCATATCTCTGTCCAATCAATATCAATAAATTTACAAAATTATCTGTTGTACAGTAACGGTATGTATTACTTAACATGAGCAAATGAGCCTAATGTTATTACAATCATTGTATCTGATTCTAATCGAGCAAGATGGCTTAATGTATGTGCGTTAAGTATCATCCCAGATTAGCCTGTGCAGTGCGCACAGCAGTCGCACAGGATTGTAATTGACGACAGTTTCCGCCTTAACTGCATTTTCGTTTAGAAGAGACTTACCTTAAACGAAATATCCCATAAAAGCGGAAAGTGTCGTCCCTGATTAGCATTTCCTGACTGCACAGGCTATTCTTGGACGACACTTTTCGCACATGCATTAAGCCCAGTGTTCCCTAGACATGCATAATACGTTCGTTATGCTGAGCCAAGCATCTTTTGACAGTGTATGTTTATGACAAGCCCTATGCCCATAAATGTCCGATATATACATAAGAGATGAAACACGCGGTCGAAAATCGAAAACCATTAATCCGATAACCCTATTCCAAGCCTAAACAACTCGCACATTACAGTAATAACGCCATTTTGTAAGGCGGGCGTATAAGTCATTATCAGCAATTGATTGATTACAATACATGTATCATAAAACCCTTTTACAATATTAGTAAGGTATTGAAATTAACCTCAATCGTTAAACTTTTCTACACACTTTCAATATAACAATACTAAACACACAACTGTATTGGCAGGCGTTCCAAAATAGTACTCCCTTTTTTGACATGTTTGAAGACACGTCATATGTTTACCTCAGGTACTAATATCTGCACATATGAAAATAATTTTAAACGTACACGTGTAACAAATTCAATTAAACATGTAAACATGCAATTCTAGTTCTACTTTTGACATCGTCATTTAAATGCATAACATGTAGATTTCAAAAAGACAGACAACAAAGATTCCAAACAACTCTCAACTCGATGTGGTATACACCATTTGGGATTAATTCTGTGAAGAGCAAATATAGAAAGTTTTTGTTTCAGCACTTAATGCAATCAGCAACAAGTTGCAGGCACACACTTGCTTCAATCGTTGATGTTCAACAGAAGTCATAAGTGCGGATGTTACAAACACCACCTCTAAATGTGTGGCCCTAATTCCATCATTTGATGCATTCAACCACGTGCTGATGATCTTTTTAATAAATCATTCGGAAGAGTTATAATTAAGCTTGATTTTATATAATAAATGACGGTGTTTTGATTTGCGTGGACTTAAAAAGTATACTTATTATATAAGCTATTTCAAAATAGCAAATCAAATATACGACCGTCCAAACTCAATTATTGATCATTATTTTGTGTGTTTTTTTTTCAAATCGAATCTATGAATATCCTTATTATTGGCACAAAGCCATTTGGTTTCCATTATCATTGTGTGTTCAAGTATAATTCTATTACGCTGCTGTCTACAATGAAAAAATAGCAATGATCATCCAATCAATTGGGATCGACAAGGGTAATAAACCATGCTTAAATGTCCTTGCATGCTTCCAAATGTATAATTCACAGTGCTCTCTGAGGTAAATTGAACTAACGTCGGAGGAAGATATGAAAATACGAACAATACATCGTATGAGCCTCGTTCTGCGAAAACTGGGCTTCATAAATATGCGCAAAGTGTCGTCCAGATTAGCTTGTGCAGCCCGAACATGCTTATCAAGGAGATACTTTTCGCTTTTATGGAATTGTCCATTAAAAAGAAGTCTCTTTTAAACGAAAATTTATTTGTAGGCGGAAACATTTGTCACTGATATACCTCTCGGACTGCACAGGCTAATCTTAACGGACACTTTACGCACATGCATTTAGCCCAGTTTTCACAGAACGGAGCTAAATAGAACTAACGGTGGAGGAAGATATGAGAATACGAACATTAAGTTGTGTTATTACGACTTTGATTTCTAAATGTTTCCTTTTTTCTATGGAAGTATGTGCTGCAAGAAACCCAGAACGAACCAAAACAATTAAGACCTAGGAATGACTGTCTTTTGACACATATAACATATACATATGACACATACATATGACACATACATATGACACATACAAAGCTATAAACCTTTATTTCCAGATGCCTATTATTCGTCGATTATTCGCACCTACTAGTGACTTTCATGGGATCATTAAACTCAATAATGGTATTATAGTAAAATATTGTAATGAAAAACACATATAAACAGGAACGAGAATCGTTATTATAAAAAACAATGCGCTTTATTTATGGCAAGCGGCATATTGCCTAAGAGTCTGAAAAGGCACTACCAAAACACAATAAGAAAGGATTCTTCCGCGGACAACCTTTGATGACTTGTTATTCGACATTGACGAAACATACAATGATACTACCTACTGCATAAACACAGCACAAATCAAACTGGTAGAGTTTTTAAATAAGAAAAAATGTCCTCTACTAACAATATAAAACTATAAATATGTTGTAATAAAATTAAGAACTCTTTGTATAATACAACTATGAAAGACATGAAATGTAAGCAGGAAACAAACCTAAACATAACGCGAGGTCCTTTTTTTACTAGCGAGCAATTACGAAAAAGCTTTTGATAGCAAACATGCTTTATGCATCATACATTATTCAGTATACGTACACTGTTATCAGTAGGTATTCAAACAAACGAATAATTTTATTAGTTATACACATACATTTATTGCAGTCTTAATAAATTGCAGGTGGTTGTTGTTTATAAATTAATCGAATAATTACAACATTGTGTACCTCCTTTGATTAATATTTAACGAGTAATGATGTCACATTACTGGTTCTATTGTTGCACATACCAACCCCTAGCAAAAGTCTAGGGTTTGACATAAAAAAATAAAATGTTATAGTTTGTGGAAAAGGAAATAAACAAGATGACCAAAGGCCCTAAGTAGGTCGCTCACGTACTACCCGAAGGAACATTACTGTTCTGAGAGGCATTTGAAGTTAACCATTTTAGAACTAGGTTGATATATAATTGAAGATAGTTTTCTAAGCAAGTTTCATGATAATTAGACAAAAAATCATGCATGTACTTTTAGACTGTTCACAAGGTCTTAGTACAGTCGCATACATAAAACTGCCCAATCCACCTGACCCAAAAGTTTTTCAGTGGTCTAGAACCATTTTCGAACATGGCCCAGATATTATTAGAACGAACGTCCTGAGCAAGTATGAAGACGATTTGGCTAAATATGCGTAAACAAAGTTTTACTAAAGCCATATTAGCAAAACCGCACCGTACCTTAACGACCATCTTATTAAACGATCCGAGATATAACAAGAACAAAATATTCTGATCAAGTTTCATGACGATTGGGTCAAAACTATGACTTCTAGAGAGTTAACAATGTGTCACTTAACTCATAGTAGTAAAACTACCCGCCCACTCCTGGTGGAAATGTGTTTCAACGGACACGAACTATTTTCGAACTCGGCCGAAATAACATCAGAACAAATTGCGGGGCAACAATGTGACTTTTAGAATATTCACACGCTTTTTGTTTCAGTCGAACGAGTGAACTAGTTTTTGACCGCACGTGACCTAGTTTTGATCTCGACCGAGATACCAATGGGACAAATGCTATGAGCAAGTTAAATGAAGATTGGGCAATAAATGTGGCCTCTAGAGCTTTATTAGGGCAAATATCGACGACACACAACGAATTCGGTACGACGCAGAACTTCTTTCCAGACAAACATTACCTCATATTAAGCGTTAATTATGGTTTTAACTAATTTGCTGACATTATTATTCGCTTTAATTGTATGACTCTCACAAGCCGATAATGCTAAACAAGTCATCTTCTGACATTGTATGATCTTTTAAATCATTTTCTTCAGGCCCTCCTGCTGTTGTAAGTAGTATCCTAAGCATGGCGACACCATTACTCATTTTTCTGGCTTTCCAATTATTGTATTGCAACGAATAGTTCATGCCTTATAATGAAGCAAACGTTTGACTTGTTAAAATCAGTGTTTAGCTGTGTATTTTCATTGTATGAAAGCATATTTATAAATAAATAAATGAAAAACACAGGTCATATACTTAATGTTAAAACAGTTGCGACTTCTGGACTTGTCAAAAAATATATCATGTTAACCAAACGTGAAATTGATTTATTGGGATCGTGCCATACAATCAAAACATTATTTGTGTTCGTGCAATCTCTGTAATTGTTTGGGCACAAATCGAGTTTGTTTCCAATAGCATTGTGTGTTCAAGTATAATTAGCATAATGACACTTCGAACTGTTGACCATTATGAAGCCTTACCTGATCAAAAATCAGACGAAATATCTATTTAATATAGTATATGGTAATTCTTACATTTTTTTATTTAGAAACGTTTTTCTAACGTTTTCTTCCAAGAATATTGCTAACACCTTTTTTAGTGAATTTTTCTAGGACCGTTTTACGTGAAAAAACGTTTTTATAACCTTAAACAAATTTCGTTCGTAAAACAATTATATCTGCACTATAAATCTGTATTCAGAAATCTGCAGAACTCAATCTGTTGTGCATGTCTGCATCTAACGCTAACCACAATTCTTACGACAAATTCTTGACGCAGACGAATAGGGTTTCATAACAATCATAATCTGCAACAAACATCTGTATTACAAATTATAGTAGAGCCGCAAAATAAACACCTCCCACTGTTCACACGTGATACACAATCTGCACAAAAAAATCTTTTTTCTAAATTCAATCTGTTGTGCACGTCTGCATATAACACTTACAAATGTAAAATGGCGGATACTTTGACAAACTGTTTCATGCAAATACGCGACCGCAATGTGTTTTAAAACTTCAAACACATTATTTGGATTGTATGTTGAAATTCTATCATTGTTTATGTGAAAAGCCAATAATACCTTTAACGCTGAAACTTTACAAGTAGAGCTAACGGTTTTAATGTGCATCGAATTTAATGGATTCGCGCGAATTCTGGACGAGTGTTGTGTCTGTATAATATTAAATGGAAAGCTGTTAATGTATAAAGTCGGAAAAGAAAACGGATGGTTGCATAATGGTATGTGTGAAATAATTTAATTCTACGTATTTATTTTCATAGTTATTTCATTTTGTAACCATTCACATTCGTAACGATTTTGAATTCCCGTTTCTAAAAATAGAACATTTTGGAAACCTTGGAAAAATAAACAAACAACAACCAGCGAAAAATATTGGCGTCGACTAAAAATCAAGGGGCAAAATGTTTCGCTAGACTACTGTTTGTTCCTCTGCAATTTGATGGGGAGGATTGTGGTTTAGCCTGTTTGCATGGGTTAAGCAACCATGACATCATCAACACAGATTCTACCGAAGGTAACAAAAATGATTGTAAATAGTGTTTTGAGTCTGGCAGATTTTACAACTGCACTATTGAACATCCTGTTTTTTCTGTACATTATTAAACAAGTAACTTTATAGCAATATTTCATCCTTGCTAAAAGATCTTTAAAAAATGTGCAATTGTCGGAATGATGGAAAGAAAAGTTTGGTCCAAAATGATGTAATGTGAAAATACTGAGCTCAGGCCGGGGATTGAACCCACGACCTCCAGAGTGGTATATTTATATTATTATTATTTCACTATACTCCTCCCCCTTTTAATGTTTCAAGGCCCAGACAGGGCCGCTACAGCATGTCTTGCATCCGCATGGCCCTCCCAGAAACCATTAAACAGCTCAGACCCATTCCCGCATTCACAGTTCTTTTTTGCCTCGTCGCCATTAATGTGAAAATACTGAGCTCGGGTCGGGGATTGAACCCACGACCTCCGGAGTGGTAGTCGAACACTTTAACCACATCGCTAAAAGGCTAGCCCAACAGCAAGGTTCCCCCTTTTAATGTTTCAAGGCCCAGACACGCCCGCAACAGCATGTCTTGCATCCGCATGGCCCTCACAGAAACCATTAAACAGCTCAGACCCATTCCCGCATTCACAGTTCTTTTTTGCCTCATCGCCATTAATGTGAAAATACTGAACTCGCCGGGGATTGAACCCACGACCTCCAGAGTGGTAGTCGGAAACTTTAACCACGTCGCTTCCTTGCTGTTGGAAGTGACATTATTTCACTACAGATGCATGTTCTCTAATCTCATAATATGAACACAACTGTTTAAAATGAATGATTATCCTCCGATTACCGTGTATCCAGCGGTAAAGCAATTTAGCAAACAAGTAAATATAGGATCTGAAATGAGTTGTCATATCATTATAAAGAAGTGAAACTCCAGCTGCTGGAGCAGTATTGAAATCTTATTACAAACAATTAGTTGGTTCTTTATTTATGGCAAGTGACCGATTGCCGAAACAGTACAAAACAGCACAATACAGCACAATACAAAACAACATGAACACAAATAAGAATAAAGCTGGGGTCACCGCCTTGGAACGGTCAATGCAACGCATTGGGGGTTTAAACCTGGTTATTGAGCGCTCAACCTCACACTTGGCTCAGCAATATTCATAATACATTTAAGTGTAAATAAAATTTAACGTCATAGCATTGTAACTCAAATTAAACAATAATAAAAGGGAATTAAAACGCATTCAATTTAATTACTATTTAATTACTCAATTGCATTGAAGATACAAGAGTAACAGAGTTACAACTTTTTGACGAACGATCAAATAAAACTATTAACAATTGTCAACTACATTCCTTCTTTATAGAAAAAGATTTGAGAATATAGCGTCACGGAGTTAATATCTCAGATAATCATCGCGCAAATACAGGAAGAAGCAGCAATAATGGGTGTAAAAATTCCATATTACATTGCTTGGTTGTTTATGTGACTGCTAAAAAAAAATAATAATTAAATCAAACAAGAAACGCCTATCAGAGAGAAAATATAAATAAAATGGAACGTTATAAACCCAATGACCTATGCATGTAGATTACAACTGGGAAAGTCGGTCGTATGACGTCACAAAAATCCATAATGACATAATGACGTGAACAAAATCCAGGGGCAGTACTGTAAATAAAAATATTAATGGGGCTGTGCTACTAATAAAACAAGTTTAGGTGATTTAATATTAAGAATCAAACGAATAAAAATGGTAATTCCATTAAAGCGACATTATTGGAATCAAACAGTATATAGGTGCTATGANACTTAATCTTCCATCTTATAAACATACTGACATCCCTGCATATTTTAAAGAAGAATAAAACACATTTGTAATAATGAAATACAAATATTTTGACTATTTGGAAATTATTTCCTCTTTCCGTGGACCACAACTTAGCAGGAGCATGTTTGTCAAAAATGTTGTTCACATGATTCAGTTATTTAATTATCGCAGGACTAGACGAAAGCATTGGTGTCGCACCTCTGTAAATAGAAAATGTAAAGTTAGATAAAAGATATGATGTTAGGGCAGTGATTTAATGATAACCAATAATGTATTATACATGTTCCCCCTCTAAAACAAATAATTATATATTCCTCAAAATACATCACTTTCTTCTATTAAATAGATTTTTAAATTTAAAATGTATAATATTGTACAATTAAAAAGAGAACAACAATCAAACTGAGTATTAAAGAGTTTGAAAACAAGACTAATGGTTGTTTCATCTAAAGCCTAACTCTTATTTTTTTTTGTATAAAAACAAATTACATTTTATTGGTTTGTTCAGTTACATGTTTTTATGTCAAGCATTTGAAGGTTTTGTTCCACAATAATGATTATGTGCAGACATTTACAACTTATGTTATCTAAAACAGACATCTTATAAGCTTTTGCCCGTAAATTAGGTAGCACCTATAATCATATTATATTAACATTATATATATTATATATGTATAATATTTATATAATAATATATAAACAGCGATTTCAAATTGTTGGCGCGTAACGTCACGTGCACGTCGGGTGACGTTACGTCATTTAATTGTATTTACTTCCGGTTTAACCGTTTTGTCAACAAAAGGAAACGCTATGTGAAGTTTTTCTGTGTAATCGTTTACTGAAGAAGGCCTTTTGCCGAAATATTTAATAAAAGAGTAACTTTTACAAGTTTTACTATAGAATAGTTTTACAATTCCATTACTAACAATCTAGTTTTATTCTGCAACCATACAAGCATATTAGGCAATGATTTTTTTTTAAGATATGTGTTTTATGGCATCGGCTATTGATAAAATACTTGAAAAGTGTACGTTATGATAAATATAGCACACTTGTTCGCAGACGTTCTTTATCAGTTAAACTAGATGCGTGTCGAGCTCGTTGAAAATTATTCACGTTGTATGTTTTTAACAAAGTATGATCTTCACTTCTGAACACAGTATCCAGGACCTAAGGGCAACATGTCTTCTCAACAAGATATGACATGCTGTTTCCATATTGCCGTTTAAATGATAAAGCCAAATGTTACTTGTTCCCTTACTTTACGTTTGACCATGCCAATTTAGTACGGGACAAAGCGATGTAAATTATAAAGATACAGTCTGCACAAGCTGACGCCCATATTTCATCAATAATATTGACCTTTGAGTTATAGATGCGGGTTTTTAGCGAAACACGCAGATTCAAAGGCGTGCATATTTTAAAATTACTTAATGAATTAGATTACAGTCCAAGAAACTGTAGTGTGCCCACTTTTGACCTTGGGGCACGACGTGTGACATTGTCAAATGTGTCGTGTTCTGAGAAAACTGGGCATAGTGCATGTGCGTAAATTGTCATCCCAGATTAGCCTGTGCAGTCCGCACAGGCTAATCAGGGACAACAATTTCCACTTTTATGGAATTTTTCGTTTAAATGATGTCTCTTTGTAGCGAAAATCCAGTTGAGCGGGAAGTGTCGTCCCTGATTAGCCTGTGCGGACTGCACATGCTGATCTGGGACGACACTTTACGCACATGCATTATGTCCAGTTTTCTCAGAACACGACACATATGAGCTTGGGGCACGGGTCTTACGCGCGACACGCAATCTAAACGTAGACGAACCTTCATTCCAAATATGTTCAATCCATACCTTATATTCTGATTACTTAATTCTAAGCATTGTTTGGTGAATTCGGGCACTGGTTAGGACAGTGCACGCTCAACACTGATGACAGCTATAACGAGCTTAACACAAACGGTCAAAAGTAAAAAGATAACCGAACACAACGATACAAAACCAAATGACTATACAGTCTTAGTTGCTTTGGTGAAGTTGCCATTTATGCGTAAATTATCAAAATGGGCATTAAACGAATGTAAACTTTTTCAAATATTATTGATTAAAATATTTCTCAAACGCCGTACATTATTGGTCGCAAAAGCCAAGCCACAATTCATGAGAATGCGATACTCGGTGATCACAACAAGAACACGGGAACTAAACCATGCCTCTATATATGTAAAACTGTCATCTCTATATATGTAAAACTATCATCAGTTATCTTTCCTGGCCTTGTATCACATATATAGCATTCAACAAGAACAAGGGAACTAACCAATGCCTCAATATACGTAACACTGTCATCAGTTATTTTGCCTGGCCTTGCATCACATTGCATTTAATCACGTTTACAACAGTATCAAAGCTTCATAAACATATTCAATACAGTCAGTTATATGCACGATCGTAAAATAGTATCTTCGTTTTCATTGAAAAGTTGGGCTCGAAAATACACCCACGGGAAATGAAAATTAACAATAAACCTTGCGAACACAATATTTGTGAATGTTGAAGCCTGGATAATAATGTCGAAAAGACCCAATTAACAAATTCAATATATGCAAGAAAACAACCTTACATATCTGTATTTAATTGCTTCGATCATAATGACGTGTATGTGCTGCATGACAATGAATGACTTCCAAGAAATTCCAAGGTCGCCGTGGCGTAGTGAATATGGTGTCCGCCTAGCGACTGGGAGGTCACGGATTGGATCCCCACTTTGGGAGCGTTCTTTAGATCTCCCCCATAGACACCAAGTACTGGTTTTAGTCCCAGGAAAAGGACTCGAGAGCGTTTCATATAAGTAGTAAGTTCTTTAAATGCAATCGAGCTAAAATAAATAGGTTAAAACTAAACTTTTAAGTATCAGTATGGATTATCCATGCCGTAAAGTATATAAAAACTGGACATACCGGCTTGTCTGTCATTTCGAACCCACACATGGTGTTGACTCGATCTCCCTGCAATTAGAAACAGTGATGTCTTAACCCACGTTTAAATTTGTTTCAAAATCTTTCTCTTTAAGGCACTCATATTCACACAAATACATAGTGCAATCTAAGCATAATTGTTTAACAAGGAAACACCCGTCTGTGGTTGATTCTCTGAACGTGCAATCGCCGTTAAATGGTTTATACAAGACAATTGAACCTCGTCATGCCAAAATGGGTTTTCTGTCATATGCGGACAGCGTATCTCCAGATCAACCTGCGCAATCGCGCAGTCTAGTCAGGAGCTACCCTGTCCACTATGTAGACTGTCGTATATATTTATATAGACGATGTTAACATTTATATGCATACCTCTATTCGATAGAGTTTTAGCCAGTCTGCTTTCTAAGTCGAGGTCTTTGAGAAGCTCATGTAAACTATGTACGTATTCAAGCGTCAAGTAACGCTGATTGATTAAAACGTCATCAAATGGAATCGAGCATGTTCGTTATGATAATATTACATAGACCAAGAAACCTTGCGTGACTTTACAGCGGACATCATAGCTCCTGATCAGACTGCGGACTGCATAAGCAAAATGGGGCGACACTTTACGCAATAAGCCCCGTTATCCCAGAGTTAGGCCCTTTTTACCTTCTTGAGTATGCAGCATGATGTCGGTACTGTGCATTTGTAAATGCTCTTATTCGTCTTAGAGCAGTTGTAATACTGGTTGGTCGGGACGACACTTTACGCACATGCATTTAGCCCCGTTTTCCCAGAGTTAGGCTCATATTTACCTTCTTGAATATGCAGCATGATTTTGGTACTGCGCATCTGTAAATGCTCTTATTCGTCTTGGAGCAGTTGTAGTACTGGTTCGTCTGCCAGTCGCGGAACCCTTCGTCTGTGTGGCCGACACCACAACACTTGAACTGAAAACAAAACAAATATCAGAAAAAATGAATTATTGGTCTATTTGTTTATATATTATATTGTATTAATATAATGTTGTTGTTTTTGTTTGTGGCCAACGCCGCAACACTTGAACTGAAAACAATACAAATGTCAGAAAAAAATGAACTGTTTATCTATGTTTTAATATATTTGTTTATTTTATTACTATAAAATGTTTTTATTTATTTATTTTATGTATTTCATTCCTTTATTGTTGTATAAAAATATGCGCTTACTGGACATATACACCTTAAATAATTTTCATTGATTGGAAAAATCCAAATAGAACGCGTTATGTTGCCACCAACAACATCGATATACCAGTATGCATACAAGTAAAGTTTCGTCCCAGATTAGCAGTCCGCACAAAATTATCAGGGACGACACTTTCTGCTTTTATGTACTTATCGTAAGTCTCTTCTAAGCCATTAATATTCAAGGACCAACGGCGTAAATGATTTACTGCAGTTATAGTTTTATTGTTTATGAATAAATAAAGAACACATGGTTTAAAGCCTTCCATTTCATTTGTAACAATAAATACATTCAATCGATAATTATTTGAGATATGCGAGGACCATATGCGATATTTAAATATTCCAAAGAGGAATTATGCAGATTAATGCGATGCAACATAGAGGTTTCGAAATCGAATTAAATGTAGCGTCACCACGAATTCGATGATATGGCTCTGTGAACATTATTGTTCAATTTAATTGTAGGGCTCTCCAGGGAGGACAATACGCTCTGTATGCTTTACGAGTCATCTATTGATATTGAATGCTCTTTTTAGTCGTTTTTTTAGACACATCAATAATATGAGCCTCGATCTGTTAACCGGGGGATTTAATGCATGTGCGTAAAGTGTCGTCCCATATTAGCTTGTGCAGTTCGCGCAGTGTATTCGGGGACGACACTTTCCGCGTTTATTGTATTTTACGTTAAAAGGAAGACTCTTCTTGACGAAAATCCAGTTTAGGGGGAAAGTGTCGTCCCTGATTAGCCTGTGCGAACTGCACATGCGAATTTGGAATGACACTTGACGCACATGCTTTTAACCCCGTTTTCTCAGAGCGCGACTCATATACTCCTCCTGTGAGAAGCATCCTAAGCATATCATCATCATTAATCATTTCCCTGGCTTTTCAATAATTATAATGAAGCTCAAGAAACTATATCGCGAGAGAAATTCCTGTTCTTAGCAACTTATTTTATAACTGGATATTTGCTGTTAACATGAACTGATAAAAACTTGGATCACCGACTTGAAACAGCTCGCACATAGTCGTTTAACGCATTGAAAGAATGCGTTAAACGACTATGTGCGAGTTGTTAAATATTACGGAAGAATAATCGGAACAACTCGTACATAGTCGTTTAGCGCATTGATTCCATTACGGAAGTATAATCGAGAAGTACCAATTGTATTGGTTAACAACACATATAATTATTATCATTACAAGAGTAGTTGACAAAAAAAGTATGTGTTTCAATAAATCGGCAATACTTGTAAGCGTGCTTTTATTAAACCTTCATTTATATTTAAATTCTCCAAAAATAATTACACGTGGCATTGGAATTTTGAAAGTGGTACTCATAATGTCCGCTCTATGCGTCTTTTTTTAAAGAATAAACCGATGTCTATATCTTGAGCTATTGTATATTTCTGCACCCTTCCAATTTATACCAATGTATATGTTATTTTTGCTACGTATATCAATATAAGCAATAACAAATGTCAGTATATGTAAATAATAGTACACAAAATGTCATCGCAGTTAACAATGTGCATTTCAAATAAGTCTCGGTTTCTTTGGATGTAGTATACTGGTCGATGTATCATGATATATATTGTGAATTCCAAACCACTCCCAATGCAATATCAAATACTACCTTTACGATAAAAAGGAGCCGCGTTCTGGAAAAACTTGCATGTGCTTAAAGGTTCGTCCCAGATTAGCCTCCACAGTCCGCACAGGCTAATCAGGGACGACACCTTCCACCTAAACTAGATTTTTGTTTAGAAGAGACTTCATTTAAACGAACAATTCCATAAAAGCGGAAAGTGGCGTCCCTGATTAGCCTGTGCGGACTGCACACTATAATCTTGGACGACACTTTACGCACATGCATTAAACCCAGTTTTCCAAGAACGAGGCTCAGTCAGTGGCTGTACACTTTACTTGATCCTTTTTAATAATAATATAACAGCGATGTTCCTGATCAGTAAATGAATTGTATCATCAACAAGAACATGTACTGAAAAGACCTGTCACCATAGGATGACATATGCCCCCGAAAAACGCTTTTTCCATCTTTTTTTCCATCTTTTTTCCACATTTTTCGAAACCTTAACGCAAAAGTAAACCTAAACGCAAAGTGTGATGGAAAGACAGACAGACGGACAGACAGACGGGCAGTGCAATCACTAGATGCCCACCTTTGGATGCATAAAAACTTAACTTGACTAAATGACGGTATGCGATTGCAACCAAAGTTTATAGTTATTCTGTTTAAATAAGAACGCGTGTCGCATACTTTGTAATTAGTTAAGGACTATGTTAGTCAATATAACACTATGTTTGTGTCTGATTTCCGTGCATTTAACTGGCCTTTTAAGGTCGGTGACCAAAGTTTGATTGCGTTTGTTGTGTGTTTTTGTTCAAAGTGTGTTTTTGCTGATTCCGAATGTTTTGAAAATTGGTCATTTGAAACAAATAAGGGCATCGTAAAGTAAAGTATTTCATTACTTATATTGAAGGAAAAGTTTGACTGCCTAGATCAGTGTTAACTGTATATTTTCTTTGTAAGAAAACATATTAACATATAAATAAAAGTAAAACAAAGTTGATATTCTATATGTTAAAATGTTTTCTACATTTGGACTTGCCAAGAAATATCTCATGTTAAAGGGACTGTAAACCACGAATGACGAAAACAGAAAATTTCTACAATACCGTAATTTTTTACAATTATTAGTTTATATTGATTAAAATATCACTATATAAAACTTACTGAACAATGCCAAATTCCCCTAAAAAGTCAAACAATACAACCCACTTGTTTCAGAGCCTTTTCAAAACTGCTTCTTTGGGCGATTTCTCAGAATCAAGTCAAGTCAAGTCAATTTTATTGGCAAATACATTTGTACATAGCCAAACAACATACATAATACATGTAATGACGGTGTAAATAAATGCATATACAACAATTGTGATGAAAAGTATGGTGTATATGATGGACATGAAATAATGATTAATGGTTGTGCGAATGTTGACAAAAACACAAAACAACAATAAACAATATACATATATACATACATAATACGAATTGTAACTAGATCTTAAATTAAATGCCATTCTAGTAAATTTAGCCAAGTTAATTAATGTTTTTTTATTCGAAGTAGACATCAGTTGCTTCAATTTTATAATAGAAGACCAGCGTAGATAATATTTAGGTAACAAAAGTTTTCTTAAATCTCTATACAATGGACAAATTAACAAAAAATGGTTTTCATTCTCAATAACACCCATATTACATCTTGTACATACTCGTTCAATTCTTGGAGAATGTTCAACAAAAAATTACATAAATTAATTAATATTCATAATGACCAACCAATGAAAATAAAGAATATAGCCATATCAACCGGTCTAAATATATCTTTTACCAAATTTGGAGTTCCGGAAATGCCATCAACATCTTCGGATTGTCGAAACCTCAAAGAATTGTTAAGCTTTAGATGTAACATAGCAATTAAAATATATGGACGGTCGACCTTCCCAGTCCCGGAACACCGTTATTTTCTCATCATCATTCTGCTATTTTAAAACAATTGTGTTAGTCTGCAACAAATAGTATTGACTGAAACACACATAGCTTTGACTAAAATACATAGAAAGTATTTACTGAAACACCCGATAAGAGGTATTACAAAAACATGATGTGCTATCAAAATCATTTATGTGTGGTCAAGTATTAATATTGTTGGGTTTCAATTAAGAACAAAAATGGGAAACCAGATACCCATGGGATTGCAAATGACAGAAATAAAAATAACATCATGCTGTATTGTCGGTTGATGCTTCCTAATTTACACATTATTAACGGCGGATACACGACCAGATAAAGTATGACAAAAACAGGATTTGCTATCCAAGCAATTTATGTTTGGTCAAATATTGATATTGTTGGGTTTCAATTAAGAATGAAAATAGGATATATTGGCAGTTGATGCCTCCTGATTGACCATTAAATATGCCATGTGAACAATTTGTGTTTGGGTTGATATTAATAATGAAATTGAGAAACCCGAAACCCATGGGATTGCAAATGACAGAACTAAAAACTAACATCATGATTTATTGGCAGTAAATGCCACATTTATCAATATCAGTGGCATGTGAAACAATTTGACTGAACGCATGGGGATATGAGGACAATGAAACAATTTATCCAATGAAGTTAAATTGAATGTGTCGTTCGAACTATATGTTTCACGCCATATCTCTGTTCAATCAATATCATTGAATTAACAACAATATCTATTGTACAGTAACGGTATGTATTACTTAACATGAGCAAATGAGCTTGTTATTAAAATCATTGTATCTGATTCTAATCGAGCAAGAATTTGCTATGACAGCTTATCATTCAGTTCGATTCACAATAACAAGAGCCTCGCTCTGGAAAAAACTGGGCTTAATGTATGTGCGTTAAGTATCATCCTAGATTAGCATGTGCAGTGCGCACAGCAGTCCCACAGGTTTATGATTGACGACAGTTTCCGCCTAAACTGCATTTTCGTTTAGATGAGACTTCCCTTAAACGAAATATCCAATAAAAGCGAAACGTGTCGTCCATGATAAGCATGTGCTGACTGCACAGGCTATTCTGGGACGACACTTTACGCACATTCATTGAGCTTGTAAAGCTGAGCCATGCATCTTTTGACAGTGTATGTTTATGACAAGCCCTATGTCCAGAAATCTCCGATATATACAGAGATGAAACATGCGGTCGAAATATCACAAAACCATTAATCAGATAACCCGATTCCAAGCCTAAACAACTCGCACATTACAGCAATAATGCCATTTGTAAGGCGTGCGTATTATTCATTATCACCAATTGATTGCTTACAATACGTGTATAATACAAACTTTTTGCAACATTTGTATGGTATTGAAATTTACCTCAACCGTTCAACCTTTCAACCTACACATTTTTCTCTTATCCATCTACCCCCTCCCTCCCTGCCATAACATCAAAATAAACAAGAAGCAAAAAAAAAAAAAACATAGAGGAATTGGAAGGCGTGTCAAAATATTACTTTCTTTTGGACATTTTCGAAGACACGTCATATGTTTACCTAAGGTACTAATATATGCACAGATGAAAATAATTTGAAACGTACATTGTAACAAATTTAATGGAACATGTAAATATGCAAATATAGTTTTATTGATTCCATCACCATTCAAATGCATAAAATACATATTTAAAAAGACAGACAACACAGATTTCAAACAACTCTCAATTCGATGAGGTATACAACATTTGGGATAAATGCTGGGAAGAGCCAAGATTGGAAGTTCTCGTTTCAACGCTTATGTAGCTCAAATGATATCGAAGACGAGTATCATTTTGTAAGTGTATGTCCTCTTTATACCGATATAAGAAAAATGTATATCGACACATTCTATAATAACCGACCTTGTATGCATAAAAATACTTTTGTAAACAAATACAAACACTTAAGTTCTAACTATGTATCAGCTTAGTGCTTACATATTTTCGTATATATTACAATAAACTGGACTTGTTCAAGTTATATGAATGCATCTTCTGTTCTGTTCTGTTTTTAATGCAATCAGCAACAAGTGGCGAACACACACTTGCTCCAATCGTTGATGTTCAACAACATTCGTAAGTGCGGATGTTACAAACACAACACCTCAAAATGTGTGACACTTATGTCATCATGTTATGCATTCAACCACGCGTTGAAGATGTGATTTATAAAATAAATCATTCGGCAGAATTATAATTAAGCTTGATTTTATATAAAATACAGAACGGTGTTATTGATTTGCTTGGATATAATTAAAAATTATACTCATTACATAAGCTATTTCAAAATAAGAAATCAAATATACGACCGTCCAAACACAATTATTTATCATTTATAAACACAAAATATGTTATATAAAAATATAAGCGAACGTGTTTTTGTTATTTTCAAATCGAATCTATGAATATACAAATCATTGGCACAAAGCGATTTGGTTTCCAATAGCATTTTGTGTTCAATTTTAATTATATTACGCTGCTGTCTAGACTGAAAAATTAGCAATGACGATCGAATTAATTGGTACCGGCAAAATAACAAACCATACTTTTTTGCCCTATCATGTTCCCAAATTAATCACAGTGTTCTATAACGTAACTTGAACTTACGCTTGAGGAAGATGTGAGAATACGAAAAATACATTGTGCATGTCTCATTCTGAGAAAACTGGTCTTAATGCATGTGATTAAAGTATCGTCCCAGATCAACCTGTGCAGTCAGCATAGGCTAATCAGGGACGATTCTCTCCTCATAGACTGAATTTTTGTTAAGAAGATTTTTCATTAAAACGGAAAATGCCATAAAACGGAAAAGTGTCGTCCCAGATTAACCTGTGCGGATTGCAAAGTCTAATCTGGGACGACACTTTACGCACATGTATTGAGCTCCGTTTTCCCATAGCGCGGCTCATTATATTATCATGATTTGTTGTTTAGTTTCCTATTTTTACGTAAGTATTTGTTGTAAGAAATCCAAGACGAGCCAACAAGTTTTAGACTTAGAAATGACTTCCTTGTAAGAATTCCGAAGCTTTAAATATTGTCACGTCGTGCAATTCTAAAAAATTCTCACACAAAGATTGGGTATGATAGCAAATGAAAATGTTTATTATTTATTTGTATATTAATTCACTCGTTTGCCTTCAAGTTTGGTATATATCCGAATTATCTATCCTTCTGCGATCAAACAGATAACCATCTTTAACTAGATAACATACGACAAATACATATGACACATACACATGACACATACATATGACACATACATATGACACATACATATGACACATACATATGACACAAACACAACTTTAAACCTTTATTTCCAGACGCTTATTGTTCGTCGATTAGTCACCAGTACAAGAGAACTAGTGACATGTAATAGATCATTTAACGCACACGTATTAGTGGTATTATGGCATGGTAATCTTATGATGAACAAATATAAACAAGCTGCAACAACTGGAACGCGTAACATTATTATAAAACATTGCCCTTTATTAATGGCAAGCGACCAATTACATTAAAGTCTGAAAAGGCACTTCCAAAACATACTTAGTAAAGACTCTACCACGGACAGCCTTTGATGACTTGATATTCGATATTGACGAAGCATACGATGATACTACCTACTGAATAAACATAGCACAAATCAAACTGGTAGAGTTTTGAAATTACCAAAATGCACTCTACTAACAATGTCAAACTATAAATATATAGTAATAAAATTAAGAACTCTTTGAATAATACAACTATGAAAGACAAGAAACTTAAACAAGAGAAAACCTGATCATATCACGAGGTCCTTTATTAATAGCGAGCAACTAATTGCGAAAAAAGTTTTTGATAGCCAACGTGCTTTAAGTATCATACATTATTTAGTATACGTATACTTTTATCAGTAAGTATTCAAACAAATGAATTATTTCATTAGTTATGAACATACATTCATTGCAGTCATAATTAATGACAGGTGGGTGTTGGTTATGCATTTATCGAATTAATAACAACATTGTGTACTTCCGATACTGGATATTAAGCGAATAACAATGTCGCATTACTGGTTCAAGTGTTTCCTATCTCAACCCCTAGCAAAAGTCAAGTGTTTGACATTAAATGAATATAATAGTTTGAGGAAAATGGAATAAACAAGCGGGCCAAAGGTCCTAGGTCGGTCGCTCACGTGAGACCTGAAGAAACGGCACTGTTCTGAGCAGCCTTTGCAATGAACTATTTCAGAACTAGGCTGATTTATTATTAAAAATAGTTTTCTGAGCAAGTTTCATTATAATCATACAAAATCAAACTTAAAAATCAGTCGTATACAGAAAACTGCCCAATCAACCTGGCAGCCATGTTTTTCAGTAGTCTCAAAGCATTTTCGAACTTGGCCTAGATATAATTAGAACAAATGTCCTGAGCAAGTATGAAGACGATTTGGCCAACAATGTGCAAACCAAGTTTTACTATACCCATATACAGAAAACAGCACCGCCCCCCTGACGGCAATGTTTTTCAACAAACCGGAACAATTTTCGATTTTTTCGACATATCATTCGAACAATTATTCTGAGCAAACGTTTCATGGTGATTGGGTCAAAAGTATGACTTCCAGAGTGTTAAGAAGGTTTCAGTAAACCAACACATATAGGTAAAACTACCCGCCCACCTTCTTGGTTTAAATGGTTTAATAATTGCTGAACTCGGCCGAAATATTTATCAGAACAAATGTTTAATCAAACATGTGTGATATAAAATGTCCATAAGCTTTTTGTTTCTTTCGAGCGAGTGAACTAGTTTTTTGACCGCACGTGACCAAGTTCAGATTTCGGCCGAGATATCATGAGAACAAACGTTATTACCAAGTTTATTGAAGTTTGGCCAATAAATGTGGCATCTAGAGTGGCATCGACGACGCACAAGGCATGCCGCACGACGCACGCTAAACGACTGACAAAAGTTAATAACAAAAGCTGACCATGAGCACAATGTGCTTAGGCGAGCTAATACATGTGCACATGTTTAACAAACAGGTACACGCTAAATTGTACATCCTTGTCGACAAATTGGATAGATTGTGACATTATATTTTTAATAATCTCAGGTAAACCATCTTAGGTTTTAGTGTATTCAAATTTAAAAATCAATTGTTACTTTGTACTTAATTTTACTAAGATTCTCAACAATAGTCGGGAATATTCATTTGGAAATCGTATATTCTCAGAACGATATAGAATTGTTGACATATTCATAATTTTTACAATTAGACAAAAACACGGTTTTCCAACACCGTCATCACTACTATTACTTCTTATGTGTTGCTATCGCGATTGCGAATGTCATTAACACAATTACGTCATTCTTATTTGTCATTTGATGTTCCCAAAGTAATCATCGACAATTGCCTGTACATCAAATAAGGGAACTATCGATGAACAAAATATAAAAAAGTAATATAACAACAATACAAGCTTTAATGAAATTAACAAAAACAACATCATGCTTTATTGTCAGAGGATGTTACAAATATTATCATTAACAATATTTATGTGTTGCCATGTTAAAAATAACAAAATCATAAAACTTCATTTAGCTAGAATGTTTTTGTAATACATATTCATGTCAACACATCAAACTAGACATTTCATTTCCAGATGAATAGGATGAGGGAAATGTTACATTTTTATTGACTAACGGACTATTTCTCTACCAACTAAAAACTGATGTCACTACAAAGAGCTTCTTTTCGGACAAAAATCTACTCATATTTAGCGTTAAGTATGTGTTTTCACTCATTAGCTGACATTATTGTTCGATTTAATTGTATGACTCTAACAAGCGGATAATGCTAAACAAGTCATCTTTTGACATTGCATGATCTTTTTAATCATTTTCTTCAGACACTTATTCTGTAAGTAGTATCCTAAGCATGGCATCATCATAACTCATTGTCATTGCTTTCCCATTGTTGTATTGCAAAAAGTATTTCATTCCTTATAATGAAGCAACAGTTTTACATTTTAAATCATGGTTAAGCTGTGTAATTTCTTTGTGAGAAAGCATATTTTCATCTTAATAAATGTATAATTCAGGTTATATACTTTAAGTTAAAACAGTTACGACATTTGGACTTGCCACGAAATATCTTATGTTTACCAAATATCACACTGATTTATTGGGGTCGTGCCAGACAACACACAATTATGTGTGTGCGTACAGGAAGGTTTATATGGGGCGTAAGTGTATCGGAAACAATATATTACTGACACTATATCAAACGCAATGAAATATAAACCTCAACATAACTGTCTATTCCTACTATCATCATAACTATGTGTTTTATTTATTTATCGCTTAACAAATATGGTTATTTCAAACGGAAATCGATAGTACTGTTTAAGATATAAAATAAAGTAAAAACTGATTTTATTTGATTTTGACTCACGGCCGTTAATCGAGGGCGCCACCTCATTTTTAAGATGCATTAATAAACGAGCCAATGCTACTTTCTTGGTGGCGCTAAGGTTCTGAAGTTTTAAAATACACGGATAATTTTACTGGGTGAGTATGTTTTATATGTTTTGTTTTTCAACAAAATACGCATTCGTTTAAAAATCATCCGTTATAGTGCGATTCAGTTAAGATTCATTCATCCTTAAATGTTCAGAAACATACAATCACAACCTATTTGGAAACGTGATGACCTTTATAAAGTTAATAATTGTCCGTGAACATGTATTAAAAAAATTCCGGTCATTAGTGCTATATGGGCAGAATTGGCTCGTTTGTTAATGCATCTCAAAAAAGAGGTAGCGCCCGCGATTTACGGACGTGTGACTACAAGCTTTAAAATCCATTGATCGGTGTCAAATAAAAACACATTTTCCATTGCGAAAAACCGCTTTAATATCTCTCTCATACTGTTAAGTAGCAGTAGGTTGTTTAAATCATTTTATCTGATTCGAAACGAACTAGAATTTGCTCTGACAGCTAATCATTCAGCTCATGTCACAATAATATGAGCCTCGCATGGAAAAACTGGACTTAATGTATGTGCGTAAAGTATCATCATAGATAAGCCTGTGCAGTGCGCTAAGTAGTCGCACAGGCTTATGATTGACGACAGTTTCCGCCTAAACTGCATTTTCGTTTAGATGAGACCTACCTTAAACGAAATATAAAAAAAAGCGGAAAGTGTCGTCCCTGATTAGCATGTCCTGATTGCACAGGCTATTATGGGACGACACTTTACGCACATACATTGAACCCAGTGTTGCCTGGACATGCATGATACGTTCGTTATGCTGAGCCAGGCATCTTTTGACAGTGTATGTTTATGACAAGCCCTATGCCCAGAAATCTCCGATATATACATAAGAGATGAAAGACGCGGTCGAAATATCGCAAAACCATTAATCAGATAAACCTATTCCAAGCCTAAACAACTCGCACATAATAGTAATCATGCCTTTTTGTAAGGTGGGCGTATCATTCATTATCCTAAATTGATTGATTACAATACATGTCTCATAAAACACTTTTACAACATTAGTAAAGTACTGAAAATTACCTCAAATGTTAAACTTTTCTACACACATTTTTTTCTTAACCACCTACCCCCTCACTCCCTGCTATAACATCAAAATGAACAAGAAGCAACAACAACAAAACACAACACACAACGGCAATGGAAAGCGTTCTATATCATGACTCTCTTTTGTGACATGTCATATGTTAACCTCAGGTACTATTATTTGCACATATGAAAATAATTAAAACGTACATGTGTAACAATTCAATGGAACATGTAAATATGCAGTTCTAGTTCTACTTGTGGCATTACCATTCAAATGCATGAAATGTATATTTAAAAAGACAGACAACAAAGATTCCAAACAAATCTCAATTCGATGTGGTATACAACATTTGGGATTTATTATGTGAGGGGCATGATAGAAATTTCTTGTTTCAACACTTAATGCATTCAGCAACAAGTGGCGGGTACACACTTGCTTCAATCGTTGATGTTCAACAGCAGTCATAAGTGCGGATGTCACAAACACCACCTCTAAATCTGTGGCACTAATGTCATCATTTAATGCATTCAATCACGTGTTGATGATGTGATTTTTGAAATTAATTATTCGCGAGAGTTATAATTTAGCTTGATTTTATATAAAACGTACAATTAGCACAGTGTTATTTATTTGCATGGTCTTACAAATTATACTCATCATGTAAGCTATTTCAAAATATATATACAAATCGATTTCCAATTGCATTGTGTGTTCAAGTATAATTATATTACGCTGCTGTCTAGACTAAAAATAAGCAATGACGATCCAATTTATTGGTATCGACAAGAATAACGAACAATGTTTTATTTCCATATCATGTTATTATTCATTCAGAGTGCTCTATAAAGTAAATTGAACTAACGATGTAGGAAGATATTAGCACACGAAAAATACATAGTTTATGTCTCGTTCTGAGAAAACTGGTCTAAATGCAATTGCGTAAAGGATCGTCCCAGATCAACCTGTGCAGTCCGCGAAGGCTAATAAGGCACGAAACTTTCCGCATAGACTGTATTTTTGTTTAGAAGAGTCTTCATTGAACGGAAAATTTCATAAAACGGAAAAGTATCGTCCCTGATTAACCTGTGCGGATTGCAAAGTCTAATCTGGGACGAAACTTTACGAACAGAGCGGGGCACATAATGTTCTGATGATTTTGTTTTATAGATGTGTCCTTGTTTTACGTAAGTATTTGTTTTGCAAGAAACACAAAACGAGCATGACAAGTTTTAGACTTATAAATGACTGCTTTGAAAGAACTCCGAAGCTTTAAATAATTTTCACGGCATGCAATTCTTAAAAATTACACAGAAAGTGGTTATGTTGGAAAAATTATTATGTTTTTAATTTCATTTTTAAATTTATTCACTCGTTTGCTACCATGTTTGTTCTATTTTCGAATTATCATTCGTTCTGCGATCAAACAGAAAACCATTTTAAACTAGATAACATACGACAAATACATATGGCACATACATATGACACATACAAAGTTATTAACCTTTATTTCCAGATGCTTGTTGTTCGTCGATTATACACGTCTACTAGTGACATTTATGAGATCATTAAACACACACTCGTTCATTGTGTTATGGTATGGTAATGTAATGATGAACAAATATAAACAGACTGCACCATCAAGAACGAGTGTCATTATTATTAAACTCTGTCCTTTATTTATGACCAACGACAAATGGTCTCAGAGTCGGAAAAGGCACTTCCAAAACACAATTAGTATGGACTCTATGGACAGTTTTTGATGACTTGAAATTAGAAATTGACGATGCATACAATGATATTACCTACAGCATAAACACAGCACAAATCAAACTGGTAGAGTTTTTAAATGCAAAAAAATGTCCTCTACTAACAATATCAAACTATAAATATTTTGTAATAAAATTAAGACCTCTATGTTTAATACAACTATAAAGACATGAAAATTAAGCAGGAGAGAAACCTTATCATAGTACGAGGTCCTTTATTTATAGCAAGCAACTAATTGCGAAAACGCTTTTGATAGCCAACATGCTTTATGCATCATACATTATTCATTATAAGTATACTTTTATTAAAACAAATGAATTTTTTGATAAGTTATACACATACATTTATAGCACCCATAATCAATGACAGGTGGGTGTTGGTTATGAACTAATCGAATTAATAACAACATTGTGTATCTCCGATGCTGGATATTAAACGAGTAATGATGCCACATTACTAGTTTAATTGTTATTCATCCCTACCCCTAGCAACGGTCAATTGTTTGACATAAAAAATATAATTGGCCCTAGGTCGGTCGCTCACGTGATACCTGATGGAACATCATTGTTTTGAGAAGCCTGTGTAGTGAAAGATTTTAGAACTCGACCGATATTTATTAAAAATGGTTGTCTTAGCAAGTTTCATGATAATCAAAACAAAATCATATTTTTAGATTATTTGGCCGCCATGATATTCAGTGATCTAGAACCATTATAGAACTTCATAAGGACAAATGTCCTAAGCATATATGAAGACGACTTGGCCAAAAATGTGTAAACCATTTTTTTCTGTAGCCATATAAGAAAAACCGCACCGCCCCCTGACGGCAATGTTTTTTAACGAACCGGAACACTTGTCGAACTCTGGCGACATATCATTAGAACAATTATTTTGAGTAAAAGTTAAAAGATGATTTGGTAAAAAGTATGACTTCTAGAGTGTGTACATGGTTTAAGTAAACCCACACATATGAGTAAAACTCCCCGCCCATCACCGTGTTTTAAATAGTTTAATAAATTTCGAATTCGGCCAAAATATCATCAGAACAAATGTTTGGTAAAACATGTGACTTCTCAAATGTTCACAAGGTTTTTGGTTTATTCGAGCGTGTGAACTAGTTTTTGACCGCAAGTGACCCAGTTTAGATTTCGGCCGAGATATAATTAGAACAAACGTCATTACCAGGTTTATTGAAGATTGGCAAATAAAGGTTTCCCCTAGAGTGGCATCGACGACGCACAAGGCATACCGCACGACGCACGCTAAACGACTGACAAAAGTTAATACCAAAGCTGATCATGAGCACATTGTTCTTAGGCGAGCTAATACATGTACACATGTTTAACAAACAGGTGCACGTGAAATTGTACATCCTTGTCTACACATTGGATAGATTGTGACATTATATTTTTAATTATCTCATGTAAACCATCTTAGGTTTTAGTGAATTCAAATTAAAAAAATGAATTGTTACTCTGTAATTAATTGTACTAAGAGTTTCAACAATAGTAAGGAATATTCATTTGGAAATCGTATATTCTCAGAACGATAGAGAATTGTTGACATATTCATAATGTTTACAAAAAGACGAAAACACGGTTTTCCAACACCGTCGTCACTACTTTTACTTCTGTTGTGTTGCTATCGCGATTGCGAATGTCATTAACACAATTACGTCATGCTTAATTGTCATTTGATGTTCCCAAAATAATCAACGACAATTGCCTGTACATCAAATAAGGGAACTATAAAAAGGAAAATATAAAAAAGTAATATAACAACAATCCAAGCTTTAATGAAATTAACAACATCATGCTTTATTGTCAGAGGATGTTACCAAAATAATCATTTACAATATTTATGTGTTGCCGTGTTAACAATAACATAATCTTAAAAATGCATTAAGCTAGAAGGGTTTTGTAATACATATTCATGTCAACACATCAAACTAGAAATTTCATTTCAAGATGCATATGATAAGGGATTGTTACATTATTATTGTTGACTAAACGGCATATTTCTTTTCTACACAACATAATACGCTGAAACCATATTTCTTTCAGTTACATTTGTTAGAGCGAAAATTATCGAATATTTATGTTTGTTTGTATGACTGTAAAATTTAAGTTTCCAGAAATAAAATGTAATGAAAAAGGCTAAGAGCTTCTTTCTTGAAAAAAATCTACTCATATTAAGCGTTATTCATGTCTTTAACTCATTTGCTGACATTACTATTCGCTTTAATTGTATGACTCTCTCCAGCGGATAATCCTAGACAAGTCATCTATTGAAATATGTAAGATCTTTTAAAACATTTTCTTCAGGCACTCCTGCTGTTAGTAGTATCCTAAGCATGGCATCACTTTTACCCATTTTCCTGGCTTCACAGCTATTGTATTGCAAAGATTATTGCATTCCTTAAAATGAAGCAAACGTTTGAGCTTTTTAAATCAGTGTTAAGCTGTTTTTTATTTGTTTGTAAGAAAGCATATTTATATCTTAATACAAGTATAGCACAGATTATATACTTTTTTGTTAAAACAGATATTTAGACTTGTCACGCAATATCTAATGTTTACCAAATATCACACTGATTTATTGGGTTCGTGCAAGGCAGCAAAATATTATTTGTGTGCGTGTAGGATGGTTTATATGTGGCGTAAGTGTATCGGCAACAATTTATCACTGACACTATAGCAAACGCAATGAAATCTACAGTCAACGTAACTGTTTCCAATTATGATCATCATAATAATGTGTTTCATTGACTTATCGCTTCGCAAATATGGTTATTTCAAACGAAAATCGATAGTATAGTTTAAGCTATAAAATAAAGTAAAAACTGATTTTATTTAAATCTGACTCACGGCCGTTTATCACGGGCGCCACCTCTTTTATTAAAAAAATAGAAACATTATCTATCAAATATAAGTCATGTAATGATATTATAGTGATACGACTGTTTTATCATTTAGGAGGCATTGGCTCCACCTCCTGTTCTTAGCGCAACCTCCGCATGTGCCCCATCTCTTTTGGAAGAATGCAAAATTATCTATAAGATCGGCAAGAAGCCATTTTTTTGTGAATGCAGCAACTTGCATATGTTGAAAGCAACGAATTGATTGGATGGACATTTTCTCGCCACAAATGACACAAACAAAAAAATGCTTTTCAAAACTCCACCATTCCACAACTTATAAAGGTCCTCACGTTTCCAAATGGGTTGTGATTGTAGTTTTCACATTTGTGGATGCATTAATCTTCGCTTAATCGTACTTCAATGCACGATTTTTAAAATAATGCGAAATATACCTTTAAAGCTACTCACCCTGTATAATTCTTCTTGTATTTTAAAAACTTCCGGTCCTTAGCGCCACCTGGGAAAGTAGAATTGGCTCGTTTATTAATGCATCTAAAAAAGAGGTTGCGCCCGCGATTAACGGCCGTGTGACTACAAGCTTTAAGAACCATTGATCGGTGTCAAATAAAAACGCATTTTCTATTGCGAACAACCACATTTAATATCTCCCTCATACTGTTAAAGAGCCGTAGAAAACACATTTTTAACGGCCGATACACGACCAGATAAAGTATTACACAAACATGATTTGCTATCAAACACAATGTGTGTTTGGTCAAGTATTAATATTGTTGGGTTTCAATAAAGAATGAAAATGGAAAACCAGAAACCTATGGGATTGTAAATGACAGAACTAAAAACTAACATCATGATTTATTGTCAGTTAATGCCTCCACATTTATCTATATCAGTGGCATGTGAAACAATTTGACTGAACTCATGGGAATATGAGAACAATGAAACAATGTATCCAATGAAGTTAAATTGAATGTGTTGTTCGAACTATATGTTCAACGCCATATATCTGTCCAATTAATATCAATGAATTAACAGCAATATATATTGTACGGTAACGTTATGTATTACTTAACATGCACGTGTTCTAAATGTTGTCGAAAGCATTTTATCGTATTCTAATCGAACTCGAATTTGCTCTGACAGCTTATCATTTAATTCATGTAACAATTATATGTGTACGTACCATCGGTAAATAATAAAATATTATTTGTGTGCGTGCAGGATGTTTGATATGTGGCATAATTGAATCGGCAACAAAATATCACCCGCACTGATGTATTGTTCTCGTGACAGACAAACAATTATTTGTGTGCATGCAGAATACTTGATATGTGGCATAGTATTGTATCGTCAACACTAGAATACTGACATTATAGCAAATACAAAGATATACATATACTGCTCACATTATCTGTTTTTACAGTTTTAAACTCTGTTAATTTAAACGGAATATCGTGTTAATTGCATACACTACGAGCTTTAGAAAACACATAATTAACGACGGAAACACGACCAGATAACGTATTACAAAAAAGGGACTTCATATCAAACACAATTTGTGTTTGGCAAAGTGTTAATGAGCCTCGCTCTGTGAAAAGGGGTTGAATACATGTGCGCAAAGTGTTGTCCCAGATTATCCTGTGCAGTCCGCACAGGCTTACCAGGGACGGCATTTGCCGCTTTTATTGTATTCTTCGTAGTTTATATTTGCACAAAGCGATTCGGTTTACAATAGCAGTTGTGTTTTCAAGCTATTTGTACGCTGCTGAATGAATGAAATCTTCGCAATGACTATCCAATTTATTTGGATTGACAAACCATGATTAATTGTTCTATCATGTTTCAAAATTAAGTATTCGCAGTACTATCTTTCCATTCAACAGAACACGATCTTAGACAATAAAACATATGACACATACAAAGCTTTGAACCTTTAGTTCCAGACGTTAATTGTTCGTCGATTATAGACGCCTAACAGAGACATTTATGAAATCATTAAACACCCACTCACTAATGGTATTATGACATGGTAATATACATGTAATGATAAAGACATATAAACAGGCTGCACCAGCATGAACAAGAATCATTATCATAAAGCAATGTCCTTTATTTATGGCAAGCGACTATAGCTGGTCTGCAAAGTTACTTNTGATTTTATATAATTCAGAACGGGGTTATTGATTTGCGTGGACTTAAAAATTATACTCATAATATAAGCTATTTCAAAATAGTAAATCAAATACACGGTCGTCAAAACAAACTTATTGATAATAATAAATACAGTAGGTTATATACAAATATATATCCACTATTGTTTGTTTTAAATCGAGTATATGAATAAACTTATTGTGGGCACAAATCGATTTTGTTTCCAATAGCATTGTGTGCTCAAGTATAATTATATTACGCTGCTGTCTAGACTAAAAATTAGCAATGACGATCCAATTAATAGGTATCGACAAGAATAACAAACAATGCTTTATTGCCATATCATGTTTCAAAATAAATCATTCAGATTGCTCTATGAACAAAATTGAACAAACGCTGTAGGAAGATATGACAGTACGAAAAATACATTGTGTAAGTTTTGTTCTGAGAGAAATGTTCTTAATGCATGTGCAGAAATTATCGACCCAGAGCAACCTGTGCAGTCCGCACAGCTAATCAAGGACGACACTTTCCGCATAGACGGGATTTTTTTTTTAGACGATACTTCATTGAAACGTAAATTTCCATAAAACGGAAAAGTGTCTTCCCTGGCTAACCTGTGTGGATTGCACATTCTAATCTGGAACGAAACTTTAAGCGTATGCATTAAGCTCTGTTTTCCCAGAGTGCGGCTTATTATGTTATTATGATTTTGTATTCTGGATTTTTCCTATTAATATGTTGATATTTGTTGCAAGAAGCCCCAAAACGAGTCAACACGTTTTGGACTTAAAAATGACTGCCTTTGTAAACATGCCGAAGCTTTAAATATTTACACGTCATGCAATTCTCAAAGATAACACAACGTTTGGGTATGTTGGCACATTATTATGTTTATTATTTTGTTAGTATGCTAATTCACTCGTATGCTGCCATGTTTGGTATATATCCGAATTATCTTTCTGCGATCAAACAGTAAACCATATAAAACTAGACAAAATACGACAAATATATATGACACATACATATGACACATACATATGACACATACATATGACACATACATATGATACATACATATGACACATACATATGACACATACATATGACACATATATATGACACATACATATGATACATACATATGACAAAATACAAAGCTATAAAACGGTATTTCCAGATGCTTATTGTTCGTCGATTATACACGCCTACTAGTGACATTTATGAGACCATTAAACACACACAATATTAATGTTATTATCGTATGGTTATGTTATGATGAACAAATATAAACAGGGTGCACCAGCAGGGACGAGTATCATTATCATAAAACATTGACCTTTATTCATGGAAAGCGACCACTGTCATCTATAACAGTCTCTAAAGGCATTTCCAAAACACAATTAGTAAGGACACTACCGCGATCAGCCTTTAATGACTTGATATTCGACATTGACGAAGCAAACGATGATTCTACCTACTGAATTAACACTGCAAAAATCAAACTGGTATAGTTTTGAAATAAACAAAATGCACTCACCTTACAATCTCAAGCTATAAATACATTGTAATAAAATTAAGAACTCTTTGAATAATACAACTACGAAAGACATGAAACTTAAGCAAAGGACAAACCTGATGCACGAGGTCCTTTATTCATAGCAAGCAACTAATTGCGAAAAAGCTTTTGCTACCAACGTGCTTTATGCATCATTCATTATTCAGTATACGTATACTTTTATCAGTAAGTATTCAAACAAATAAATTATTATATTAGTTTTACACATACATTTATTGCAGTCATAATAAATGAAAGGTGGGTGATGGTTATGCATTTATCGAATTAATAACAACATTGAGTACTTCCGATACTGGATATTAGACGAGTAACGATGTCGCATTACTGGTTCAAGTGTTGCCTATCTCAACCCCTAGCAAAAGTCAAGTGTTTGACATCAAATAAAATATAATAGTTTGAGGAGAATGGAATAAACAAGCGGGCCAAAGGTCCTAGGTCGGTCGCTCAGGTGAGACCTGAAGAAACGGCACTGTTCTGAGCAGCCTTTGCAATGAACTATTTCAGAACTAGGCTGATTTATTATTAAAAATAGTTTTCTGAGCAAGTTTCATGATAATCATACAAAATCATACTTTAAAATCAGCCATATACAGAAAACTGCCCAATCAACCTTGCCGCCATGTTTTTCAGTAGTCTAAAACCATTTTCGAACTTGGCCTAGATATAATTAAAACAAATGTCCTGAGCAAGTATGAAGACGATTTGGCCAACAATGTGTAAACCAAGTTTTACTATAGCCATATACAGAAAACCGCACCGCCCCCTGACGGCAATGTTTTGCAACGAACCGGAACAATTTTCGATTTTTGCGACATATCATTCGAACAATTATTCTGAGCAAACGTTGCATGGTGATTGGGTCAAAAGTATGACTCCCAGAGTGTTTAGAATGTTTCAGTAAACCAACACATATAGGTTAAACTACCCGCCCACCTTCTTGGTTTAAATGGTTTAATAATTTTTGAACTCGGCCGAAATATTATCAGAACAAATGTTTGGTCAAACATGTGAGATATAAAATGTCCACAAGCTTTTTGTTTCTTTCGAGCGAGTGAACTAGTTTTTTGACCGCACGTGACCCAGTTCAGATTTTGGCCGAGATATCATAAGAACAAACGTTATTACCAAGTTTATTGAAGATTGGCCAATAAATGTGGCCTCTAGAGTGGCATTAAGGCAAATATCGACGACGCACAAGGCATGCCGCACGACGCACGCTAAACGACTGACAAAATGTAATCACACAAGCTGACCATGAGCACATTGTGCTTAGGCGAGCTAATACATGTACACATGTTTAACAAACGCTAAATTATACATCCTTGTCTACACATTGGATAGATTGTGACATTATATTTTTAATTATCTCATGTAAACCATCTTAGGTTTTAGTGAATTCAAATTAAAAAAATCAATTGTTACTCTGTACTTAATTTTACTAAGAGTCTCAACAGTAGTCAGGAAAATTCATTTGGAAATCGTATATTTTCAGAACGATAGAGAATTGTTGACATATTTATAATTTTTACAATTGGACGAAAACACGGTTTTCCAACACCGTCGTCACTACTTTTACTTCTATTGTGTTGCTATCGCGATTGCGAATGTCATTTACACAATTACGTCATGCTTAATTGTCATTTGATGTTCCCAAAGTAATCATCGACAATTGCCTGTACATCAAATAAGGGAACTATCGATGAACAAAATATAAAAAAGTAATATAACAACAATCCAAGCTTTAATGAAATTAACAAAAAAACAACATCATGCTTTATTGTCAGAGGATGTTACCAAAATAATCATTTACAATATTTATGTATTTCCATGTTAAAAATAACATAATCTATAGCAAGAAGGTTTTTGTAATACATATTCATGTCAACACATCAAACTAGACATTTCATTTCATGATGCATATGATAAGGGATTGTAACATTATTATTGGTGACTAAACGGTATATTTCTCCACCAACTAAAAACTAATGTAAATACTTTTTTTTAGACCCAACTGAATCTAGGCCATCTATCTATTTCTTCTCTACACAAAATAATACACTGAAACCATATTTCTTTCAGTTACATTTGTTAGAGCGAAAATTATCGAATATTTATGTTTGTTTGTATGACTGTAAAATTTAAGTTTTCATAAATAAAATGTAATGAAAAAGACTAAGAGCTTCTTTCTTGACAAAAATCTACTCATCTTAAGCGTTATGTTTTTTTAACTCTTTTGCTGACATAATTTTTCGCTTTTATTGTATTACTCTCTCCAGCGGATAATGCTAGACAAGTCATCTATTGAAATGTGTAAGATCTTTTTCATCATTTTCTTCAGACACTCCTGCTGTTAGTAGTATCCTAAGCATGGCATAACTTTAACCCATTTTCCTGGCTTCACAGCTATTGTATTGCAAAGATTATTGCATTCTTAATAATGAAGCAAACGTTTGAGCTTTTTAAATCAGTGTTTAGCTGTTTTTTATTTGTTTGTAAGAAAGCATATTTATATCTTAATACAAGTATAACACAGATTATATACTTTTTTGTTAAAAACAGATATTTAGACTTGTCACGCAATATCTAATGTTTACCAAATATCACTGATTTATTGGGTTCGTGCAAGGCAGCAACATATTATTTGTGTGCGTGTAGGATGGTTTATATGTGGCGTAAGTGTATCGGCAACAATTTATCACTGACACTATAGCAAACGCAATGAAATCTACAGTCAACGTAACTGCTTCCTATTATGATCATCATTTTAATGTGTTTCATTGACTTATCGCTTCGCAAATATGGTTATTTCAAACGAAAATCGATAGTATAGTTTAAGCTATAAAATAAAGTAAAAACTGATTTTATTTAAATCTGACTCACGGCCGTTTATCACGGGCGCCACCTCTTTTATTAAAAAAATAGAAACATTATCTATCAAATATAAGTCATGTAATGATATTATAGTGATACGACTGTTTTATCATTTAGGAGGCATTGGCTCCACCTCCTGTTCTTAGCGCAACCTCCGCATGTGCCCCATCTCTTTTGGAAGAATGCAAAATTATCTATAAGATCGGCAAGAAGCCATTTTTTTGTGAATGCAGCAACTTGCATATGTTGAAAGCAACGAATTGATTGGATGGACATTTTCTCGCCACAAATGACACAAACAAAAAAATGCTTTTCAAAACTCCACCATTCCACAACTTATAAAGGTCCTCACGTTTCCAAATGGGTTGTGATTGTAGTTTTCACATTTGTGGATGCATTAATCTTCGCTTAATCGTACTTCAATGCCCAATTTTTAAAATAATGCGAAATATACCTTTAAAAGCTACTCACCCTGTATAATTCTTCTTGTATTTTTAAAACTTCCGGTCCTTAGCGCCACCTGGGAAAGTAGAATTGGCTCGTTTATTAATGCATCTAATAAAAAGAGGTTGCGCCCGCGATTAACGGCCGTGTGACTACACGCTTTAAAAACAATTGATCGGTGTCAAATAAAAACGCATTTTCTATTGCGAACAACCACATTTAATATCTCTCTCATACTGTTAAAAAGCCGTAGAAAACACATTTTTAACGGCGAATACACGACCATATAAAGTATTACACAAACAGGATTTGCTATCAAACACAATGTGTGTTTGGTCAAGTATTAATATTGTTGGGTTTCAATAAAGAATGAAAATAGAAAACCAGAAACCTATGGGATTGTAAATGACAGAGCTAAAAACTAACATCATGATTTATTGTCAGTTAATGCCTCCACATTTATCAATATCAGTGGCATGTGAAACAATTTGACTGAACGCATGGGAATATGAGAACAATGAAACAATGTATCCAATGAAGTTTAATTGATTGTGTTGTTCGAACTATATGTTCAACGCCATATCTCTGTCCAATTAATATCAATGAATTAACAGCAATATATAACGGCAACGTTATGTATTACTTAACATGCGCGTGTTCTAAATGTTGTCGAAAGCATTTTATCTGATTCGAATCGAACTAGAATATGCTCTGACAGCTTATCATTTAATTCATGTAACAATTATATGTGTACGTACCGTCGGTAAATAATAAAATATTATTTGTGTGCGTGCAGGACGTTTGATATGTGGCATTATTGTATCGGCAACAAAATATCACCCGCACTGATGTATTGTGCTCGTGCCAGACAAACAATTATTTGTGTGCATGCAGAATATTTGATATGTGGCATAGTATTGTATCGTCAACACTAGAATACTGACATCATAACAAATACAAAGATATACATATACTGCTCACATTATCTGTTTTTACAGTTTTAAACTCTGTTAATTTAAACGGAATATCGTGTTAATTGCATACACTACGAGCTTTAGAAAACACATAATTAACGACGGAAACACGACCAGATAACGTATTACAAAAAAGGGACTTCATATCAAACACAATTTGTGTTTGGCAAAGTGTTAATGAGCCTCGCTCTGTGAAAAGGGGTTGAATACATGTGCGCAAAGTGTTGTCCCAGATTATCCTGTGCAGTCCGCACAGGCTTACCAGGGACGGCATTTGCCGCTTTTATTGTATTCTTCGTAGTTTATATTTGCACAAAGCGATTCGGTTTACAATAGCAGTTGTGTTTTCAAGCTATTTGTACGCTGCTGAATGAATGAAATCTTCGCAATGACTATCCAATTAATTTGGATTGACAAGCCATGCTTAATTGTTCTATCATGTTTCAAAATTAGTCATTCGCAGTACTGTATGAAGTAAATTCAACTAACGGTGAATGAATATATGCTCGTATGCTGTCATGTCTGGTACTTAGTCGTATTATCTTTCCATTCAACAGAACATGATCTTAGACAATAAAACATATTACACATACAAAGATATGAACCTTTAGTTCCAGACGTTAATTGTTCGTCGATTATAGACGTCTAACAGAGACATTTATGAAATCATTAAACACGCACTCACTAATGGTATTATGATATGGTAATATACATGTAATGATAAACACATATAAACAGGCTGCACCAGCATGAACAAGAACCATTATCATAAAGCAATGCCCTTTATTTATGGCAAGCGACTATAGCTGGTCTGCAAAGTTACTCCCAAAACACAATTAGAAAGGATTCTATGGCGGATAGCCTTTGCAAACTTGAATTTCGGCATTGCCGATTCACACGGCAACACGAACAACTGCATCAAAACATTATAACTCAAATTGGACGAGTTTTTAAATATGAAAATATCCTGTCCTAACGCAGTATATGGATCAAACTATAAATATATTGTAATGAAATAAAGAAACCTTATCATAGCACGAGGCATGGAAAACTGTCAAGCCAAAATAATTGCAAGCCATGACAGCCCAAACGAGCGTGCATACTTCATCAATATGTGTTTGGACCAACGTATTTAGTAATCATAATAAACATGTTATTATTGAATAGCTGTTTCCAAATGCAGAACATGACCCAATATTTTCAATGCATTTTAAACAGTCGAATAAATCTGATAGCATGGCTCCAAACTAACTCTCGATTCGATTCGTGTGCTACCCTAGGGAAAAGATCTTACAAGATATATTATTATACAAACAATATTTACGAAAACAATTTAATTCAAGATTTTAAAACACAAATCAACAGTCACTCAACATTTATATTTATAACGTGCTTTATTAAAAATATTAAATTTAATCAAACAAATAGGTATTCAAATTAGATACATAAAACTTTATTTTTAATAAAAAAAAATTGAATCGATTAACTAAAGACGTAAAGAGTGGACATCAGGATTACATGGGCTGCGAAAGGCATCAATTACAATACAAACGCTTTATGCTTTCTTCATTTGCAGTTCCAGCAAAAGAAAACATGCAACAAATGACAACATAATTTGTGATAATGATTTTGTCGGAGTCTTTAATATTGACTCAAACTTAGGCTCCTCTCACAGAATGCACGACAATTGGTTACTTTTTACACATACAATTTCACAGAAACATGCTCACTATTATTAAATTTACCTTAAACAGTATAAAACTGACCTACACCAGAGACACATGACATGGCTTCCAAACCACTCTCAAGTTATTGTGTGTGAAGCATCTTTGGTATAAGATCCAACAAGAGCCAAGATTTTAACGTTTTTTTTCTAATAGTTCCGGCAATTTTCAACCGCTGGTTGTGCACTTGCTTCAATCGTTTGATCTTGAACAACAATCATGATAAGTGAATTGGCCGAACCATATATCATATTTGTTTTATTGCTGTACTAATATCAATTATTAATAATTGTTTTAAAATATATGGTTTGGGTAAACGTTTATCCCTGTTGTTTATTTGTTTCGCGTTTTCATTTAATCGCTTTTGTTCTGCTATTTGCATTTAAGACGTTGTCAGACTGATTCCCTTTAAACATGCCACCATAACGTCCTTATAATTTAATTTCATTAACATGTCATGTTAATTGCCTGATAGTTTTAATGTGCGTTTGGAAACGGAAACATACGTTAATATTTACGACATAGCGTTTAAATGTCTGGAATAAATGGAATACAAAAATCAGAACCATGGCATTTACACATTTTAGGATTTTCTACATCTACATTATGCTTGTTTGCATAAAAGCGAAGTTCTCTTTGGTTTCAAAGCTTTCAATATTTAAAAGATTTAACATAAATTATATGAAAACTATATAAAACAATATGTAAATAAACTGTGGAGAAACTTAAACACAAAACGTGTTTACGAACACAAATATCATGATGATTGATAATTAACATTACATTTCAACTATTTTAACGCACGTTAAATGCTATTTCTAACGAATTACCAGCCGCTATACAACACATTGGTGCTTTGTCCGTATTGTGTATGTTGATTGTATGAGTTACCAGATTGTTTGTTATTTTGCACGTGGTTTCAGAATTGTTATCTCCAAATCCCATGGTTACTGATGTATCAAGGTTAATGCATAGGAATTTCATGAAACAACATAACAAACAATGTGAGGGAATAGTCTCGTTTTTCAATTGAAATGCAAATAACTATAAAAAGTTCTTATGAATAAAAGGCATCCGAATGACCTTATTCGTTGTAGTGTATACGCAAAGCGCTCAGGGAATGTAATAAGTCTAAATATTTAACTTTGCTGTCATTTTAAGAATAGATATGTACACCTGGGGATTGTTTACGGAGACGCGTATGACACAAACATACAGTTCAAGATTCGGTCGTTGCGGGATCGGATCAACGGCAGGTTGACTTTGATTACTCATGCATATTGCGCGACATAGTTTACAGTAACTACTACGAATCATTTTGCTTGCAGCTGTAAACGGATTCTATCAGACAACATCCGCTTAACACGTTAAATCAAGATGTCTGACACATCGATTCAATATTTACTTCACTAGCGCTGTAGATATGAGTGTGACAAATAAGTGCACACCATCCACAGTTACACATCTTTAGACACATCGTATTACATTTAATAATATCATAATGCTAATCATTTTATCCCCTTGTTTTTAACCGAAGCTCCCGAGGATAAATAACCCCATATACCTATCCTTTTATCCTATCATAATGATTAATGATTGTATCCCATCAAAATGATTAATCCTGTTATCCTATCATAATGATAACTCTGTGTATCCTATCATACTGATTAATCCTTTTATCCTATCACAATGATTAATCATTTTACTCTATCATAATGATTAATCATTATATCATATCATATTGATTAATCCTGTTATCATATCATGATTGATTAATCATTTTATCCTTTCAAAATGATGAGTAATCCTCTTATCCTATCATAATGATTAATCCGTCGTTCATAAGCCGCGTATTGGTCGCGTTGATAAATGAGCCTCGTTCTGAGAAAACGGGGCTGAATGCATGTGCACACAGTGTCCGCCTATTATGTATTTTCGTTTAGGAGAGACTTTCTTTAAAAGATCAATGCCACAAAAGCAGAAAATGTCGTCCTTGATTAGCTTGTGCAGACTGCACAAACTAATCTAAGACGAAACTTTACGCACATGCCGTCCATTTTGTGGATTCTACTAAAGACAAATAGATCTACTATGAAAACTTTGAATATAGTATAGCTTGTTACGTAGTTACACACACATTTTCTTTTATATAAAGACCACCACCATGCCAAAATAATGGTATAAACACAAACACTGGTATAAATCACTTACATCCGATTGTATCTTGTCCACCCACAGCTTGGTCGGTTCGTCATCCATGTACCGCTGGATGGCCATGGTGAGGAGCTTCTCCGGCTGTGACCTCAGAAAGTTGTCCCGCGCCTCGGGCACTGTGTAGATGATGAACACGGCGGTTGAAAGGCACACCTCGCCCAAAAGTATCAATGTGAGCACGTAGAAAAACTGAAATTAATTTAAGAATCATGTGTAAAACTACAATCTACAAAAAGGATGCTCCGCAAAAGCTTCTATAAGATTTCCCGCGCCTTGGGACGGTTAAGATGATGAACACGGCCGTTTAAAGATACACCTCGCCCAATCATTGACAAGCTGTATCTAAAAGAACTGCAATTTATAAAAAGCTATTTTCATAAAATCTAAACACAATGAAATACTTCACTTAGTTTCACTTGGAAAACTGCAAATATGAAAAGCAACACCTGGTTAAACTACAATCTAGCTACCTGGAGAAAGTGTTATCAATGAAACAAAACACATAGACAAATTGTAATCAATAAAAAGCTTAGACTTAGAACCCTTTTTGTCGATGAAAATGTCGTACGCAGCAATAACTGCAATTTGTAGAAAAATAATATGTAGAAAAATAACTACGGAGACCTTGATGTATTGTGCCTAGTATAGTCCTCTTATATTTGTTTTCACTTGAATTTTAACAAACATGTATTGTTGTTTTAGATTTTTTTTTCCTGTTTAAATGCTTTTATTCATCTCATAATATATGCATATACACACAATTTACTGAGATATTTACATTCATATACTTAATTTACCATATGTAAAGTGTTTTCACTATATAATTACAATCATTACTCAAACTGAATTAATATCATATGTATACTTCCTTCAACCATTTTACCTTTTTTTTACTTTATTTAATTGTTATAACACAATGTTTTAGACTCTTGAATTGAAAACCGGATATACTGTAGATGATGTGACTATGATCAGATTTGTAGAACTCGCTGTGGATTCAATTTATTTGGATATAAATAGTTCTAGAATACTGATGATTATATTTTTATCTTACATGAAGTGGATTTGTCCAACTGAAAATATCGCTAGGAATGAATAATTGCCAACACGGGGTATACGGTATGATATTATACGAGGGAAGTAGTGATTGTCCGGGGACTTAGACACAATTCTGTTCGTATCTGTGCTGACGAAAATTTCATAATGCAATTAACTTTCTCAGAATGTAAGAGACTTCTTCATACATAAAATCAACGAAATCCGAAGTAACATCAATGACCGATCGCTTTCAAACACCGCCTATGACAATAAAGTGATTTAGGGCTAATTATGTGATATTTGTGTTGTGTTGACACTTTTATCAGAAAAAGTGAAAGCAATAATAACAAAATCAGCTTCTAGATCATAAGAACTAGACCCTATCCTCACGTGGACTTGCAAAAAAAAATGGCTTAACGAATAGTTGCCGTCAGTAAAAAACAGAGTCAATGCTTCAATGGAATATGGTTATGTTCCCAAACAATTAAAACGATACCAAACCAGGTCCTTTATAAAAAAAAAACGCCTGTATTTTGGTACTTTAGTATGATCATCACGATGTGTATCTGAATAATAAAATTTTAGGGTATAGTTGCATGCATGGTAGAACAACAGGGTAAAACTTCCATAAAAAATATAGCGTCTAATGGTGTGAATATGAACGCAATAAACAAGTTCTCTTGGGAAAGCTTCATCAATCAAGATATCGACAGTAATATATGGGTTATTGTTGTATTACCGTTAGGAAATTATACTGAATAAACAACAGTTACTGTAGTGGAGTTGTTTCTTATTTGCTTACTTGCTTGCTTTTTATAACTGGATATTTGCAGATTGAAATCGAATTGCACACGTAGTTGCTTTTGACCAAATGCATTAACGGATAAGAGGCATTTATATTATTTATTATATTAAACAAGCAGAAGTCTTATTGATAACGTGATCGAAAAATGCACTCTTGCGGTTAATAATTCTCTCTTCTACGCCATAAACGCGGTATACAGGGACCACTTGATCAAACAAGATAAAGTAATGCATGGGATATTGATTTACTACCATCGGGGAATTCTACTAAGTAAATTCACGGTAATATTAGATATGAGCCTCGTTTTGTGAAATGGGGGTTTAATGCATGTGCGTAAAGTGTCGTCCCAGAGAATGCTTCTATTTTATTTGGAATTATATGAGTCTCGCTCTGTGAAAAGGGGGTTTAATGCATGTGCTTAAAGTGTCGTCCCAGAGAATGCTTCTATTTTATTTGGAATAATATGAGTCTCGCTCTGTGAAAAGGGGGTTTAATGCATGTGCTTAAAGTGTCGTCCCAGATTAGCCTGTGCAATCCGCACAGGCTTATCAGGGACGACACTTTCCGCCTAAACTGGATTTTCGTCAAGAAGAGTCTTCTTTAAACCAAAAATACAATAAAAGCGGAAAGTGTCGTCCCTGATTAGCCTGTGCGGATTGCACAGGCTATCTGGGACGACACTTTAAGCACATGCATAAAACCCCCTTTTCACAGAGCGAGACTCATATTATTCCAAATAAAATAGAAGCATTCGAGTAAACTTGACAACAAGTAGCGGAGTTGTTTCTTATTTGCGTACTTGTAGGCTGTTTATCTCTGGCAATTTGGAGATTAAAATAGAATTGCACACTTGGTTGTTATTCATCAAATCCTTTAATTCATCATAGGCATTCATATTATTTGAACACGCAGAACTTAATGTCTGATTGATAACGTAATCGGAAAATGCAATCGTGCGGTTAATAACTGTTTATTAGTGAGACAGTGGTAATGTTTCTGAAATCTGTTACAGGAGCGGTATGCATTCCGCGCCATCAAAGACACCGTTTCATAAACATGTGTACTTTACGTTAATGTGATAATACCAGGCAAATGGTCCCTTCCCATAATTAAAACACATCGTGCTTTGATAAGGTTTCTCTCCTACTGGGTCAGTAGCAGTCGTACTTAGATTATTTTAATATAAATGAGCCGCATATAGAAAACCCGGCTTAATGCATGTGCGTCAAGTGTCGTCTCATGTTACCATGTGCAGTCTGCACTGGTTTATCAGTGACAGCACTTTCCGTTTGTATAGAAATGATCGTCTCAAGGCAGTGGGTTCTGTAAGAAAATCCGGTCTAAGTTAAAAATGTTGTCCCAGATAAGCTCGTGCAGACTGCACATGCATTAAGCCAGATTTTCGTTTTTATTTCATTGCAGTGCGATAACGCATTAAATATTCGCCAGACGGGACACACGATATTGTTTGATGAGCTCCAAATTCAAGGACATTTGAAATAGTCTTTATTTTTAAGTGAACGATATCTTCAAATAAATACATTTTTCTTTTTATTAATTCCATTCTTTTTTGGGCATTTTATAGTTGTTCGTGCAAAATGAGATTGACTTATTAATCGCATTTTGTCTAATAGAAAAATAAATTGTTTATACTTATTTTGAAAAATGAAGGCATGTTACAGATACAATATAACTTGCTTTTACAAAATTTCCTGTTGTAAGACTGAAAATAATTTGTTGCAACAATACATTTAAATCATAGCTTAACATTATCCTCGCTTGAAATTGTGATATGCGGTGAGCGCTAGTCTATCAATGTACATCGCACGCCGACGTATTTGATTAATATAGGAGAACAAGGTTTTTATTTCTGTAAATGACATTATAAGTTTTTGACTGAACATACCGGAATCACCAATATCAGACTGTATTGGTACAGCTGATTTCATTATTTCAATGTCGACACAGACGTTCGTATTATGTGTTTACACCATCACGTTTATTGATCAAATATATTTTGGAAGCCTGAATGTGTTTTGAGGGTCCTTTCGTAATTTTGCAAATAAAATTAATTGATTTATTCCAATCATACTACAAATTGGTATTTATAAAAGAATAATTAAGATTGTTTTTATTAAAGAAAAATAAGACAACATTTTAAATAATTTCAAGTGTGTACATATCTCGTATGTTATATTTAGTAACTTAAAAGGCTGTATTTGCTTCTTTTTGATTCGTGCTTAAATAAATTTCAAATATGTATGAAATAACAGGCGAATTATACGCAAAATGAAACTTCAGATTCACCCAAAGGAGAGAAACCTTATGATAACACGCGGTCTTTTATATATTACAAGGACACATGTAACATACGAGACACATAATCACCCAACACACACACACACACACAATTCATTAACCGGGGGCACCGCCTTGGAACGGCCGATGAAAATCATTTGGGGTTTAAACCAGTCTCACGACTACGAAGCCGGTAACATAAAATAATAAACACTGGGTAGACCTAAGTCCAATTACAGTTTGACCCTCAAAGATATACATATACTTGAGCCTCGCATTGTGAAACGGGGTTTAATGCATGTACAGTCAGCAGATTCTAATCAGGGACGACAGTGTCCGCCTAAACTGGATTTTTGCTAAAAAGAGACTTTCTTTAAACGAAAAATATCATAAAAGCGGAAAGTGTCGTCACTGATTAGCCTGTGCAGACTGCACAGGCTCATATGGGAAGACACTTTACGCACATGCATTTAACCCCATTTTCTCAGAGCGCGTCTTATATACGTGTTTGTTCACACACTTGCTTGCTGACAATATAGTGTACGTTTTTCATGAATCACTCTCAACTGAAAATATAAAACCTTGGAGAAAACCAAATATGATTCCATAATATGTTATTCCCAGACATGAACAGTTGCAACAAAAATATCTTACCAATTAGTTGGTTGATTACAAGCCTAACAGTATACAAAAAAAATTAATCTTATTATTACCGATTATTAAGTATTTTGCCCGCGCCAATACCTGTATATCTGTCTGTATTTTAGGCAACTTCCAACAAAACAAGTGCATGCTATTTGCAGATTGAAAAAGAATTGCACCAATCAATGCTATTCATCAAATCCAGTAATTGATCAAGAGGCCTTTATGTTATTTGAACAAGCAGAACTTAGTGTCTGATTAATAACGTAATCGGAAAATGCAATGTGGCGGTTAATAACTTTCTGTTCTATTAGTGGCCCATTGATATTTTTTCTAAAATCTATTGAAGGATTGAAATGCATTCCGCGCTATCCAAGATACCGTTTCGTAAACATGTGTACTTTAAGTAATTGGAAAAATACGAGGCAAATATTCACTTCTCATTATTAAAAGACCTCGTGCTATGATAACCATAAATGAGCCGCGCTCTTGGAAAACTTGGCTTAATGCATGTGCGTAAAGTGTCGTCCCAAATTAGTCTGAGCAGTCCGTACAGACTAATCAGGGACGGCACTTTCCGCTTTTAATGAAATTTTAGTTTCAAGGAAGTCTCTTCTTGACGAAAATCCATTATAAGCGGAAAGCGTCGTCCCAGATTAGACTATGCGGACTAGTTCGAAAGTAAATTGAGAAAAGTGTGTCCCTTTCCAGTGAACTTTATTTACATGAAAAATACATGTTCCTTTCAGTTCACGCTATTCATTTTTTGCGGCATGCACAGGCTAATCTGGGACGACACTTAACGCACATGCATTAAACCCGGTTTTCACAGAGCGTGGCTCAAATGTATCATATTATTTTACTGCAGTGCGATAACGCATGAAATCTTCGCTAGAGGGCAGACGATACCGTTTGATGAGCTCAAAGTTCAAGAAAAATTGAAATTGTCTCCCTTTTTAAGTGAACTATATCTTCAAATAAATACAGTTTCTTTTCAGTTCATACTATTCATTTTTTTTGGCATTTTAAAAGTTGTCCGTGTAAAATGAAATTATTAATTTCATTGTCTAATAGAAAAGTAAAACGCTTTATACAAATTTGGAAAGATGAATGCATATTACAGATATAATATAACTTATTTTATAAAAGTTCCTGTCATGTGTCTCAAAATATTTTTCTGTAACAATACATTTGAATAATAGCTTCACATTGTCCTAGCTTGAAATGTACGCTTTCTTCTGTGATATGCAGTGAGTGGTAGCCTAGTTAATGTACATCGCACGCCGACGTATTTGTTTTATAGAAGAGACAAGGTTTTATGTCTGTGAATGACATTAGAAGTTTATTGACTCACAATACCAATGACTTATATCAGACTGTATTTGTTCGGTCGATTTCATTATTTCAAAGTCAACACAGAGGAATTATTATGTGTTTACACCATCATGTAAATAGATCAATATATATTGGAAGCCTTAATGTGTTTTGGAGTTCTTTCGTCATTTTCCAAATACAATTAATTGATAAATTCCAATCATACTACAAATCGGTTTTTGTAAAACAATAATTTATATTGTTTTGATTTAGGAAAAATAAGACAGCATTCTAAATAATTTTAATTTTGTACCGATTTCGTATATATTTAGTACATAAAAAGGCTATATTTTCGTCTTTTTGATTCGTGTTTAAATACATTTCAAATATGTATTGAATAACACGTGATTTATACGTAAAATGAAACTTCAGCTTCACCAGCAGGAGAGAAACCGTATTATACCATGCGGTCTTTTATATATTACAATGACATAGGTTATATACGAGACACACAAGTACACACCACACACACACACAATTAATAAAACTGGGGGGCACCGCCTTCGAACGGTCGATAGAAATCATTTGGGGTTTAAACCAGTATAAGGACTACGAAGCCGGTAACATAAAATAATAAACATTGAGTAGACCTAGCTAGGTCCGATTACAGTTTGACTCTCAAAGATATTAGCCTCGCTCTGCTAAAAAGGGGTTTAAAGCATGTGCGTAAAGTGTCGTCCCAGACTAGCCTGTGCATTTCGCCTAAACTAGATATTTGCTTAGAAGAGACTTTCTTTAAACGAAAAATATCATATGGGGAAACTGTCGTCCCTGATTATCCTGTGCGGACTGCACAGGCTTATCTTAAACGACACTTTACACACATGCATTAAACCCCCGTTTTCACAGAGCGAGGCTCATATACTTGTTTGTTCACCCACATGCTCGCTGACAATATAGCATAGACCCGTCATGAATAATATTCAAGTGAAAATATTAAACCTTGGAGAAAACTCAAATATGATTCAATAATATGGAATTCTCAGACATGAACCGTTTCAACAAACTGCTCTTACCAGACTAATAATTGGTTGATTTAAAACAGGCCTAACAGTTTACAAGGCCAATCTAATTTTACTATTACCGGTGTTTAGGTTCTTTGCTTGCGTCAATATTTCTATCAAGTTATTCCCAGACATTCCCAGACATAAATAGTTCAAAGAAAATGCAGATTCCTGATTGGTATCAGTTGGTTGAATACAAGCGTAATAGTATGCATAGAAATTTAATGTCCTCATTATCGATTATTATTTATTTTGCCCGCGTCAATACCTGTATATCTGTATGTATTTTAGGCAACTTCTAACAAATCATGTGCCTTTGGCAATAGCATATACATGTTACATTGTATTCGTTTTTTGAAGAATACTCGACGTGAGCAACCGATAAGGCTCACGTTTGAATCGATCATCTGATATAAGTGGTTAATATTAACAAATAAAATGTTTATTTATGATTGTAAAATGTACAAAACAAGACCCACTCTTAAAGCAGCAAAATCGTACCTGTCCTTTCCATGTACATAATGAAATTTATTATCTTAATGATTAACGTAAATGTAAAGAATGCGAACATGTGTTACCCCTTTTCTAGTAGTTGTGCTAAGGGACTTTAATCAATTCTCTAACAAGACATTGTTATATTGTGATGTATAAACTACTGATGGCAAAATGTATAAAATATGTTATAATATGCATATACTACTTACAAGCTCTGTACGGTAGGCAGTGGGATGCCCTCGACCCACACACACCTATTGACGAGGAAAATATATTTAACGGGAAAAAAATATTAACAAGATAAAGAGCCATGATGCTTTATAACCGTACATCAAAAAGGTTCTGAAATGCAAAGAGACTTGAAAAAAGTACACAAAGATCAAAAGTGGAAATGTCGCCGTGTCGTAGAGGGTATGGTGTCCGCCATGCGATCGGGAGGTCATGGTATCGATTCCAACTAAGGAAGCGTTCTTAAGATCTCTCTTTGAAGAAGACCAGTACTAGCTCCACCCAGGAAACGGACTTGAATGCACTGCAATAAGCATTAGGCTTTCGATGCAATATAGCTAAAATAAAATAGTTTAAAGCTTCATGGAAATGTCATATCGGGACCTCAAAAAGCTAAGGTGTCTAGTATACACGATAACAAAAAAAAGTGAACCCACCACTTGAAGCAGTATGAGGTTCTCTCTGAGTGCGCCTATACATCCCAAGAAGGCGACGACGAACGTTATCCCTCCACCGATAAACATCAACTTCCGGAGGTCCAAGTAGAAGTCCGTGTCGGAGGGCACGAAAATATCCATTTCCATCCAGACGCCCAGGCCGATAGCAACGACAGAAATTACCTGAAATAGATTACAAAGAATATGCATCTGGTGCGACACGAAATTTGAACCGCGCTCTGGGAAAGCGGGGCTTAATGCATGTGCGTAAAGTATATCTCTTCTAAACGAAAATCGAGTATATTCGGAAAGCGTCGTCCCAAATAAGCCTGTGTGGACTGCATATGCCGGATATTTAACATAATAACAGAAAAATACCTGGAATATGTGAGTTCAAGCATATAGTTTACATTTAGAAAGGACTTTATACCTACCTTTTTGTCATATAACTTTTGAAACTTTCCGACTAGACATTATTTTGTTTAAACAAGACTTCCTTTAAACGAGAAATTCCATAAAAGCGGAAAGTCAAAGTGATTACACGGACTGCACAGGCTAATCTGGGACGACACCTTACGCACAGGCAATATGCCCCGTTTTCCCATAGCGAGGCTCATATGCTTTTGGTGCGGTACAAAACTAACGTGCTATAAAGCGCCAGAAAACTGCTTGGCTCATGACCAAAACGGAAATGTGTTGTTTTTTGTTTAAGAAAGTTGCAAAAAGCCAAATGACTTAGAAGTAACAGTCAAACATATGTTATTTGTTTACGTTTATACTTTCCTATTTAATTGAAGATATATAATTACGTAGTTAGCTATTCAATGCTTGAAAAAGAAAACAAGTTTTTAATGTAGTTTTTAATAAATAAAGGTATTTAAAAGCAATGTCACAAATTGATTTTTTTTTTCAAAAACGACCAAAAATTCTAAATTCAAATATATCAGACAAATCGAATTGAAAAATTGATGTTCTAAAACTTTAATATAACGCACAAGTTTTTAAAGTCATGATATACGATTTAAATGTCAAAATTGCATTTTCTCAATTTTAATATGAATATGAACCATGAATGTCTTATTATTGTATCATAAATCAAACTAGGTTTCCTCCAATAACGATAATTACGAATCATGACGATAAAGATTACTCGAAGTTGTTGCAGAACCAATGTTTGAGCCTATGTCAAATATTAACGTTTATCGTATTAACAAATACGCACAGAAAACTGGGGATTTCCCGAAAGCGTACATGTTTTGTGCATGCATGAGTTGTTTTTAATGTACAAGCTTAGATTAATTATACTTATATAACATTCTTATTTCGTTGATTTTCCCACCACACTTCTTCTTAACTTTTATTCCAGTCGTTCATTCATTTGTATGTTTTGATTTGTTGGGACGATCGTATATAATCGCTTAAGTCTCGTCTGGTGTGCGGTAATGTCGAACAGTGGGGTAATGTGGTCTGGTGAGATAATGTCGTATGGTGCGGTAATGTCCGCTGGTGGGGTAATGTAGTCTGGTGGGATAATAACGTCTGGTTAGACAATATCGTCTGGTGCGATTATGTCGTCTGGTGCGGTATTGTCGTCTGGTGCGGTAATGAGGACGAGAGTAGGAATAACATGCGTTAAACATTTATACTGAATTCTTGTCAGAGACATACAGGTCTGACATTGGTTCCTTTGAATTAATTAAATGCCAAAACGCAAGGAAAGTATTAAACTTACCCATGATATAAAATTAAATACAAACAAGGAATATTTGTTCAATATTGCTAGGAAACGCCTTGTAACTTCACTCGTATGTCTGGTTTTGATTGAAAACGTTCGTCTAATCATTTGTTCAAACGAGTCCTTTCTTTCGCCATTGGTTTCTTGGCTTCTTCGCTTCCCCGATCCATGAGATCTGACGTCACTACCGGTAAGACTAGTATGTGTATCAGACGCATTTTTAACAAGATTGTCGGATTCATTTGGAGCCTCAGTTTCTGACAAAAGGTTGCACGATGATCCATCGGGTTCTCTCACATGCACACACGTTTGTATACTATCATCTTTGACTGAGGACTCATCAACGGATCTACTGAAGTCCGATGAAATACTACCACTCTCTGCACAACTATCACTGAAACTTACGAACCTTTTTTGCCGCCCTTTATCACTTTTACTTGTTCGGGCAATTATGCCACTTTTGGCGAGAGTTGCATCCGAATTAAGCGATTTTAAGTCGGGATCTACTTCTGAAACTTCACGAATAGTATCCATCTCCGTGTCGTGTTCATTAAACCTTAGTTCCTCTTCATTGTTTAATCCGTCATTGGTTCCATCACACAATGTGTTGGCATCCCGTGCGTCAACCGTTTTTAAACCACCATTCACTACCTTGAATGGATTATAACATGTGTTTTGGCACACTTTCATGTGTGTAAGGATGTCAGAGCCACATTTGGTAGAACATGATTTTTCAGCACAATTATCACTATTAATTTGATATACATTACTATTTGACCTATCACGCCGACTCCTACAGGAATAACGCAATCGGTCATCTTCGATTATGCGCTGATCTTGTGGACATTCTGTCGAAACACAGTCTGCTCCTTGTAATCCAGCAGTACCATTAAAAGCACATGTATTTGGATCAGTCCCACCAGAACTGTGGTCTTCAATACGAACACGCCCAATTGGACACTCATCACCACAATGCCCGTCGACGTTCAAATGAGTTTTCTCATTAATTTCTGTTCTCATTAATTTCCCATTATCATCTCTCCAATTGACGTGATCGTCAATTCCTTCGTAGCTTTCCATTGTTCTAACGCATTCCGCTGCCACAAACGAAATCAAATCAATGCATTCCAAACCACAGAGTCTATGGCATTTCTGATTTTCATTATGCGCAAATAGATTGAAGCCTCGTTAGTTGACATGTCTCAGAAGACCTTATGCCGAGAATGCTCGTTTATCACATACGGACAGAAATCCTTAACACGGAGTTATTATTTAATTTCAATATGCACATCCACTTGCTTATCAACTATGTTAAAAATAAATTAATTCATAATTATTTAAATGCATATTCATATCACATAGTGTAGGGCATTTATTCATGAACCGCCGTTCAAATAGTACGCATTCTCCATAGAGACATCATATTTATATTCATAGTTATATTTTTGCAATCATCATTTTCAGTCTTTCGGAACCTACGTAGGTAACGACTTTGTTTATAAGCCCGTTAAATAATTTCAATTTGTATAAAAACTGATGGACTGTTACTTGTATATAACTGAAACACAATTCGTATCCCAAGTAACGTCGAAAATTCTAATTTCCATTTAGAATGCGCTATGTATCGATCATGAATACACACAACTTTTATCCAGACTGAATCTTCCACAAAAACACATAGAAATGCAAAGCCAAATTCATCCAATAAATCCAACAGCCGAAATAGAACATTGGACTCGTTGCCATTTAATGTGATCTTACGCTGTATGACACAGCAAACATTCTGTTTAATTATTACAAATTTCTCTACCAGCCAATTGTTGCGTTAGGACGATCGATTTTTTGTAACGTATTGTGAAGTTAATTGTATGACCTGATACTTGTTAACAACGTCACTTCATGTATTTAAACTTAGCACTTGCCAGTGTATTTAAATAACTTTAACTAAATAAGGAACGCATTTGCGTGTTACAATATATTCAACACATGTTCATGTACCATGTTAGTGTTGGTGTTTCGTATGAATAGATATCGTTGCTGGAAATTAAACTAGAATATATTGTACCACAAAAAATAAAAAATAGCATTTTGAATCTTGTTAAATCTATGTAAACAGACCACAACTAGCGTTGAAATTTTGGCTATTGCTATAAGGAACACTGATTTTGTATGGGTTAACATTATTTTACGAAATATTAAATGAAATATTCGTTGATTTTGAGTGTTAAGGGGGCTTTTAGTTTACAATGGGTGCAGGTGGCGGTCGCAATCCCTCTGAGTTGTGAATCCAGTGGGAGAACTACTATGTTTACCCCAGAACGAGGCTTTGTTTACCCAGAAACGTCGTTTTACTGCCATTTACGTTCTTATTTTAAACGTCCTTAGTACACAGGTACAATCATGACCACAAACAAGACACAGCACATCGTAAGATATTTACCTTATATTAGATTTATGTGAAAAATTCTATGGAAATTAATATAATATCTGAAATTATGTGACCATAAATCATAATGTACAGTATATTTGCTTCGTCGATAACAATGCCGTAATAATGGCGTGTTCTGGGGCATTTATTAATACGAGGGTCATGATAGTAGTCAATCAGCCGACACCAAAAGGCAGGGACATAATTGTTTTCCACATTTCTTTCGTCATAAGGGAAAAATATCTCAAACCTGTCTGTCACAAAATTAATCAAAAACACACATACAAGCTGGTAACGAATATAACTGTACAAGTTTTTAATATAATCCCAGACATATGTGTGTGCACTAATAATGTTATTATATAATCGAATGTTGGTTTGATTGCAGATTTGCGTATCCTGTTCGTGGTTTGCGTTACTATCATTTGTGCCATAGGTCTGGCCAATATTATGCAGGGTGAGTACATAATCAGTATAAGACTTTTAAAACATCAACAACATAACTAGATTTTTTTCAAACAAAAGTGTCATCGCCATCAAAATCCTCGTTGTCATCATCACCACCATCATATTTATTTTCATAATCATCATCATTTTAATCATTATAATCAACCAAAAAATCACACAAAAAACAACTACAACAGCAACACAATCAGCATCATTAAGAAACGTTTCATCAGAAACATCATCCTAATCTTCGTCGTCAGCATAAACATCAATAGCATTAAAATCATCACCAACAACACCAGTAATAGATATATCCTCATAATCTTTATTGTAATCATCCCTATTATCATTTTGATGACAATCACCATCAGCACCACCACCAACACCAAAACCACACATCTGTTCGTATCATCGTCATCCTAATCTGCAACTGTTTCGTTCGGGTTTGAATGTGTAATGATTCAGTTTGTTAAGACATCTTAATAATGTTCATAATAGACAACTTTTTTAAGCCGTTTACAACGATCATTTCCTGTATGAGCCAATGATCGCCAATTGGCTGATTCTGAACGGTGTCATAAATTGTGTGTTCCTCGTTGGTCTTCTCCGGGGCCTTCAACCGAGAACGAATGACGAACCCGCTTCGCTTCAATTTCGCTTCGTAAAGCCTGTGTTTCCATGGCGGGAGCGTTTTCTTTTTTCGTAACATAGTCTATTACTTAGACAATAACACACGGTTGAGCTTGGCCGGACGTCTATAATCGGCCCGCCTGCCGACATAACGGCCCGAGGGTCAGCCGTGTGTTATCGTTTATATTACATATGATTATATTTGTTCCTTCACTAAAATTTATTTCCGAACCAGTTTTCGGTACTTTTATTTTCATTCGATTGATTACGACATTTATGACGTATCTCGTGTGGCGTAAGTTATGTGACGAAACACACCGCTTTCAGCTAGACACTCTGGATTGTAGTGAAAACCATTCGAACGTTGTGGTTTATTTTATAGTAAAATATTTATTTTAAAAGCATCTTAGGAATCCAAAACGTATTTCGGAGTGTGTGTTTGTAATGTCTAATGGGAAACTTTTAGAGGAATACAATAAATCACTCCGAGCAGTCATTCGATTTCGTTAAACGTTTTAAAAAGTGTAGATCTAGTTTGAAATAAATTTGATAAAGGGATGGAACAAAAAACAGAAAATGGAAGTGCACTTTTGTTGAAATTTCATGTTTCGAAACATCGGATTAAAGTTTTCATTGAGGTAAGAGTGTCGTTTACTAAATTTTGATGTTAGATGACTCCTGTTAAACATAAAGCTCAAACAGTGTCATCAATCGAATCAACTGCACAGTAAACCTTCAGTGCAATCGATATTTTTTCATTATTTCAAATGTGTGCTACGTTTAATTATCATTTTTAATTATTTCGTTGATTTGTGGCTTAATTTTATTAATCACCGTTGGAAAAGACTGAATGTGGACGTTATTTTGTTCAGTTGGCGTCGCGCGATCCAATTCTTTTCTGATATACAAAATCGACCCGGCGGGCCAATATAATTTATATCAGCCCGCTAGATACGAATAACGGCCCGCTGGCGACGATATTTTGTTACTATTTATAATAACACTATAAAGGGATAATATGCGTTTTCGAGGGCATGATCATTTGCGGGCGCTCGAAAAATCCGATCCTGCCCGAGTGCGCAGCAAATGTTTTGCAAGTTTGCTGTTTGATGACCGCTTCACGGTAGACTTATGCGAACGGGCATCGATTTATTCCTTTAAAACGAAGTCTTCTGTGTTGTTTGAAATCAAGTTTTTGCAAATCGGTTGAAAATTGATGGAGTTGTGAGCTTCGGAAATTGGCTCGTATGCCGAAATCAGTTTTTCAAGGGTCGTAGTCATATACCTTGTATATATTACATAGTGTTACTATAAATAGTAACAAAATGACGTCACAAGTGGGCCTTTATTTGTATCTAGCGGGCTGATATAAATTATTTTTTATATCAGGAAAGAATCGGATCGCGCGATGTCAACTGAACAAAATGGCGTCCATAATCAGTCTTTTCCAACGGCGATCAAAAAAATAAAGCCACACATCAACGAAATAATAGAAAAAAAAAGATAATTAAACGTAGTTCATAATAAGAATGATGAAAACAATATCGATTGCATCTGACACTGAATTGTAGATAAGATTGATGACCCTATTTGAGCTTCGAGTTAAACAGGAGTCATCCAACATCAAAATTTAGTAAACGACAATCTCACCTCAAATGACAACTTTAATCCAATTCTTATAATAATAAAATTACAACGATGTTCACTTCCATTTTCTGTTTTTCCAGCCCTCTATCTTAATTTATTGCAAACTACACTTTTTGAAACGCTTTACGAAATCGTATGACTGCTCGGAGTGATTTCTTTAATTCCTCTTGAAGTTTCAAATTATACATAACAAACACACAATCCGAAATACGTGTTGGATTCGTTTGATGCTTTTTTAAATAAATACTTAACTATTTAATAAATCACAACGTCCGAGTTGTTGTCGTTAAAATTCAGAGAGTCAAGCTTAAACAAGTGTTTTTCGTCACATAAATTACGTCATACAAGATAGATACGTCATATGATGCGTAATCAATTGAATGAAAATAAAAGTACGGAAAGCTGGTTCTGTAAGATATTTTAGTGAAGGAACAAATAGGATGATATGTTATATAAACGATAACACACGGCAGAGATGGGCCGGACGTCTATAATCGGCCCTAGACGCATAGGCCCTCGGGCCGTTATGACGGCAGCGGGCCGATTATAGACGTCCGGTCCAGCTCTGCCGTGTGTTATTGTCTAAATATATATAAGTAAAAAAAAAGTTGACGACCCTTTTTTTATTAGTTTGTATAACAAATAGATAATTAAAAGAAAAAAAAAAACACTAACTTTTTTTTTGGAGGGGGGGGGGTACCAACTTATGCCGAATGCCTGTGGTTAATACACGATTTCTCTCGTTCAAGCCCTCCTTTTGCCAAGTTTCTGTACCCCGCCAGAGGGAATTATAGATAGAGTTTATGCAATAATGTAATTTAAGTATCTAACAAAACATGGTATGTGAGTGATATCATAACTGGAAAGAGAGACATTTAATATTTTAGTGATTGCTATGACAAATTAAAATATGTGTAGATTATCATNGATCCATTTAAACTTATATTGTAAGGAAGAAAATGCCAGTTTTTTATTTGGCTAGAATACGGAATAAGGAACTGGTTCCCTTTTCATTATTAAGCCGCGAACAAGGAAATGGAGTTTAAAAAAAAAGTTGGAATGTACTAGATTTCATTTTTAAATCACATTAATGTTAAATAAGTGTACAGGCTTTAGGTTTGGTTGATGTGAAGTTAAAATTCGAAGTTGATAATGCCGGTTCGGTATAAACAAAAAATCCTATTCAAACGCGAAGAAGAATCATGACTATGTATCGTAATACATAAATGTATTGTATTCTTGTTATTTTGTTTTGATTTACTTAAGAATTGTAAGCAATATTTTTCTTAAAAACCTAATGTCAAATATGTGAAGCTTGAATAAGGAATAAGGAACTGTTCCTTAATCCTTATTCGGATAAGGAATACGGAAATATGAAAAAGGAACCAACTTACTCTCCATATACTATATTGGTTTCTGTACACGTAATTGCTCGTGATTCCTCTCCACAGAATAGTCATCTTCATAGTGTCTATGCGGTCCGCGCCAAGCTTGTGTAGCGTATTTTCTACTCGAACTAAGAGTATTCGCACTAATGAAAATTATGCACTGCTTTTAAGACGCAACACATAGTGTTCAGCGAAATAATTTTAATTGGATAACAATTTATTAAATGTATATCGGATATATATTTGTAAATAAATAATACACCGTTACAATGACTTGTTATGGACGTGCTTTAATTCGTCACCACATGATGGTTACAATGTCTGCGAAGCAAACACGTCACTTCCGGCACTTAAACTCCTTTGCAACAGTTGCCACCGTGACCTCTGCTTGCGAATGCGTCCGGTCATCATTTTTGCGGATACAACTGCAAGAAACTGAAAACATCCATATTAAGTTGAATATTCGTCATCAGATATGAATACAAGTGGTCAAGAGTACTTATTTTTATGAGTAATAGTTATTCAGAACGTAATATGTTTATGCTAAGAAAACAGGCTAGCCTTGTAAGCGGTATAAAGTCCCAATGATTGCACTAATAATTTCAATGAGGCGACCCATATTTGAATCATTTTTATATCCCGCGTTGTATTATATGAATTGTCTTGTTATGTATTAATTTGGTCACTTGCCATGGATAAACAGCTAGCGAATGGTTACAATATGTATGTCTTGGCAATGTTGCTGGACTTTCATTATACATATCATTGTCCATTGTTCCATCAGTAATTTAATTTAATTCAAGCAAACCCGATTTTATTTTGTTAGAATGTGAGGCGACAAAGGTAACTACTGATGCACATTTGACGAGTTATCGTGGAAAGAAATAAAATCTGTATGCGATCCTTGCTCTGTGACTCTCAACGCACATGAATTAAGTTAAGTTTTCCCAGAGCGAGGCTCAGTTGGTTTTAGCCGTGCATTGATTTCGATAATTAAAGGGAAAAAACTACAACAAATAAAACAACGGTTACCTGCATAATCATGATGGAAATGGAGGATATTATTATGAGATTGTGGTACTTTCCCAACCATTCTCCAAACCCGTCGATGCAACCTCGAGTGTAGATGAAATCTCGTACATCCGCCAACTGAAAAGTGTGATGGATATAAAAATAGTGTTACATCAGCAGGAGAGAACTCTTATTTCCAGCACATGGTCTTTAATGAAAGGATAGGCCAAAAGTCAAGGCAACGCAAACAAATCGGTGAAACGGCTATCTGTTATTTTGCCACAGGACAGTAAAAGAGAAAAATGTTCTTAGACGAAGAGTGGATGGCGAAAAAGACAGTGCGCGCAAACACGCTCAACAATAATGATAAACCGAGCTTAATCCAAAGTGTCGAAAGTAAAAAATTACCACACACAACGATACAAATAGAACAAAAGCCACATGAATATACAATCTTAGTTGCTTTAAGTTAAGAAACCATTTATGTGTAAATAATCGAAATGGGCAGCAAACGAATGTATAATTTTTCAAATATATTTGATTAAAATATTTCTCAGACGCGGAAGATTCTTGGTCGCAAAAGCCAATCTACAAATCATGAGAATGCATCAATAGGTAATCACAACCAGAACACGGGAACTAAATCATGCCTCTATATATGTAAAACTGTCATCAGTTATCTTTCCTGCCTTGAATCACAAGAACACGGGAAGTAAACCATGCCTCTTTATATGTAAAACTATCATCAGTTATCTTTCCTGGCCTTGCATCACAACAAGAACACGAGAACTATACCATGCCTCTATATATTTAAAACTGTCATCAGTTATCTTTCCTGGCCTTGCATTACACTGCATTCTAGCACGCTTACACAGTTTCAAAGCTTCATAAAAATAGTCAATACATTCAGCAATATGCACGATCGAAAAATGGTATGCTTTCTTCAAACACATTGAAAAGATGGGTTTGAAAATACCCAAAGGGGAATGAAAAATAACAATTACATTGGGAACACAATATGTGTGAATGTTAAAGCCTGGTCAATGATGACATAAAAAACAATTAACAAATTCAATATATGCGAGAAAACGACTTACATATCTACATTTAATTGCTTCGATCATTATGACGTGTATGTGCTGCATAACAATGAATGACTTCCACGTATCAGTATGGGCCTATGCACACAACATTACGCATGCAGTAAAGCATACACAAACCGAACATACCGGCTTGTCTGTCATCTCGAACCCACACATGGTGTTGACTCGATCTCCCTGCAATTAGAGACGGTGATGTCTCAAACCACGTTTTAATTTATTTAAAAAAATATTTCTCTTACACAAATACATAGTGAAAATCTGAGCGTAAGTGTTAAACAAGAAAAAACCCGCCTCTGGTTGATTCTCTGAAGCGTAACAAATGTGACATCAGTTACCTGTCTGAACAATATTCATACTAAATATGTCCACATTATTTTTTGATCAGTTAATTCTTTAATTATTCAAAATGATTTACATTAACTTCATTCGCTAAGTGTTCCAATTTTAAACAAAAATACTATTAGGTTATTTAAGAGCGTTGTGTAAAATGTGGTGAAATGTTTGTACGATTATACATATGACATACAATATTTGACGAGCCGATATTATAAACTTATAACATTAAAAAAAATGTTATTTGCATTATTCAATGTGCATTACAAGAACTCGTCAGCAAGAGAGCGAGAACGTTCGCGTCATATAATGACTTTGTGTGGCGTTCGCTTTAATGTTTCTCAAGAAATAGGTCCTCAAAGAAAATTTAATAGAACTTTATGTTAAGCATACTAAAATATGGCGATTATGATTCAACGACGTAATCGCAGATCTGCGACAGGTCACGTCTCAACATAATGGTGCGCGAAGAATACTTTTGGTGTTTACACGGAAATGATCGGAAATTTTAAATCGGCACGTCGGAATATATTGAACGCCTGCGCGTCCAATTCAGTACAAGATTGGAAAGTTACGTGGAACGAATAACGACAGTCGATTGCTGATATAAATAGTTATATAATCAACTTATGTTATTAATACTCTTGTTTGGCTTATAAAAGTTGTTGTTCCGATATAAGCCTTATATAACTGACATAATGCGTAAAGTGTCGTCCCAGAATAGCCTGTGCAGTCCGCATGTGCTTATCAGGAACGACACATGCTGCATAGACTGGATTTTCAATAAGAAAAAAAACTTCCTTTAAATGAAAAACTCCATGAAAGCAAACAGTGTCGTCCCAGATTAACCTGTGCGGACTGCACCGCAGCTATGGGACGACACTTTATACGCATGCATTAAGCTCCGTTTTTCCAACGTTAGGCTCATATTTACCTTCATGAATATGCAGCATGATGTTGGTACTGCGCATCTGTAAATGCTCTTATTCGTCTTAGAGCAGTTGTAATACTGGTTGGTCTGCCAGTCGCGGAACCCTTCGTCTGTGTGGCCGACACCGCAACACTTGAACTGAAAACAAAACAAATGCCAGGAAACATAAATTAGATATCTATTTGTAACATTTTTAATTTTATTAATATAATATGTATGTTTTTATGTATTTTTATGTGCGGCCAACACCTCAATACTTTAACTGAAATAAAAAAAAATGTCAGAAATCATGAATGATTTTTCTATTTGTTAATATACTGTATTGTATTAATATAAACAGTATGTTTGTATTTATTTTTCTGTGTGGGCAACACATCAACATTTGAACTGAAAACCAAACAAATGTCAGATTTTTTTATTTTATTATTTATCTATTTGTTTAATATATATTTTATTGTATTAACATAAAAAGTATGTTTTTTATTTATTTTTTATTTTATTCCTTCATTTTTGGATGCAAATATGCTCCAAGTGGGACATATACAAATTAAATAATTTTCATTGAATTAAAAAAAAACGCGTAATGTTGCCATCAACAATATCGATATACCAGTATTCATTCATTAGCAGAGTATATGCCCCGCGTTCTGGGAAAACTGGGCTACATGCATTTTAAGCGTACAGGTTCGTCCCCGATAATCATGTGCAGTCCGCTTTTATGGAACTTGTCGTTTAAAGAAAGTCTTTTCTTAGCGAAAATCCAGTTAAGGCGGATAGTGTTGCCCCTGATTAGTCATTCATATTCATATTCAAGGACCAACAATGTGACTTTTAGAATATTCACACGCTTTTTGTTTCAGTCGAACGAGTGAACTAGTTTTTGACCGCACGTAACTCAGTTTTGATCTCGGTCGAGATATCATTGCGACAAATGTTATCAGCAAGTTTAATGAAGATTGGCCAATAAATATGGCCTCTAGAGCTTTATTAAGGCTCTATTATTACGAATGTCGCATCCTAAGCATATCATCATCAATAATCATTTTCCTGGCTTTTCATTTGTTATAATGCAAACAATGAAGCTTAAGAAACTATAGCACGAGATAAATTCCTTTTCTTAGCAACTAATTTTATAATTGAATGTGTGCTGTTAACATGAACTGATAAAGCTTGGATCACCGCCTTGGAACAACTCGCACAGTCGTTTAACGCATTGATTCCATCACGGAAGAAAGATCGACAAGTACCAATTGTATTGGTTAACAAACACATATAATTATTATCATGACACAAGTAGTTGACAAATGTGTTTCATTAAATCGGCATTTCTTTCCGGCGTACTTTTATTAAACCTTCATTTATATTTAAATTCTTCCAAAATAATAACACATGGCATTGGAATTTTGAAAGTGGTACTAATAATGTCTGCTCCATGCGTCTTTTTCCAAGAATAAACCGGTGTGTATATAAAAAGCTGTTGTATATTTCTGCACCATTCCTATTTATACCAATGTATATGTTATTTTTGCTACGTTTATCAATATTATCAATAACAAATGCCAATATTCGCACATTATAGTATAAATAATGTCATCACAGTTAACAATGTGCATTTCAAATAAGTATTGGGTTCTTTAGATCTAGTATAATGGTCGATGTATCATGATAGATATCGTGAATTCCAAATATCTCAATGCGATATCAAATAATACATTTAAGATAAAATAGAGCCGCGTTCTGGGAAAACAGGTTTATTGCATGTGCGTAAAGTGTCGTCCCAGATTAGCCTCCACAGTCCGTACAGGCTAATCAGGGACGACACTTTCCACCTAAACTGGATGTTTGTTTAGAAGAGAATACATTTAAACGAAAAATTCCATAAAAGCGGAAAGTTGCGTCCCTGATTAGCCTGTGGGGACTGCACACTATAATCTTGGACGATACTTTACGCACATGCATTAAACCCAGTTTTCCAAGAACGAGGCTCAGTCAGTGGCTGTACACTTTACTTGATCCTTTTTAATAATAATATAACAGCGATGTTCCTGATCAGTATATGAATTGTATCATCAACAAGATCATGTTCTGAACAAGACCTGTCACCATAGGATGACATATGCCCCCGAAAAACGCTTTTTCCATATTTTTTCCATCTTTTTTTCCACATTTTTCGAAAGCTAAACGCAAAAAGTAAACCTAAACACAAAGTGTGATGGAAAGACAGACAGACGGAAAGACAGACGGGCAGTGCAATCACTAGATGCCCACATTCGGAGGCATAAAAACTGAACTTGACTAAATGACGGTATGCGATTGCAACCAAAGTTTAGAGTTATTCTGTTTGAATAAGAACGCGTGTCGCATACTTTGTAATTAGTTAAGGACTATGTTAGTCAATATAACACTACGTTTGTGTCTGATTTTCATGCATTTAACTGGCCTTTTAAGGTCGGTGACCAAAGTTTGATTGAGTTTGTTGTGTGTTTTGTTCAAAGTGTGATTCAGAATGGTTCGAAAATTGTTCATTTGAAACAAATAAGGGCATCGTAAAAAAAAGTATTTCATTTCTGATATTGAAGTAAAAGTTTGACTGTCTAGATCAGTGTTAACTGTATATTTTCTTTGTAAGAAAACATATTTACATATAAATACAAGTAAAACAAAGGTGATATACTATATGTTAAAATATTTACTACGTTTGGACTTGCCAAGAAATATCTTATGTTAACCGAACGGGCCATTGATTTATTGGGGTTATGTCAGACAATAATTTGTTGTATTTGTATGCGTGCAGGATGATTTATATGTGACGTAATTGTATCGGCAACAATACATCAATTACACTATAGCGAACGCGATGATATATACGTAATTGTATCGGCAACAATACATCAATTACTTTATAGCGAACGCGATGATATATATATACACAGCTCAAATTAACAAGTTTTATATTGTTATTAATATTATGTGTTTCATTGATTTATCTCTTAGCAAATATGGTTATTTCCAACGGAAATTGGTAGTTTTTTTAAGATATCAAATAATTAAGACACGAGTTTGAATTTAATCTGATGACAAGCTTCTTAAACAATTTATCGGTTTCAAATACATACACATTTTCCATTACGAACAACCATTTTAATGTCTCGTACTGTTAATGTATAGGATTGTTATTACGTTTTACGGACCAGTTCTTCCTTTGTATCAGAATAATGTATTGAAGTAACTGGTTCGCCCAAAATTGACATATCACTTCTTACCCTAACCAGATTTGTCAATATTGATTTCAGTAAGAAGTGTAATGTGCTAGTAGTGTACCTGTTAAAACTTTTAAGGCGAAACATTTACCATCCCAGTACCAGTGGTCTTAAACATATATCTTTGACTAAAATACATTAATGGTATTGAATGACGCACATATAAATGGTAGTGAATGAAACCCACACACAGCTTTGACTAAAATACATAAATAGTATTGACTGAAACACGTAGAGCTTTTACTAAAATACATATATAGTATTGATAGAAACGCATATAGCTTTGACTAAAATACATTAATGGTATTGAATGACATACACATAGCTTTGACTAAAATACATAAATAGTATTGACTGAAACGAATATAGCTTTTACTAAAATACATAAATAGTATTAACTTAATCACATATAGCTTTAACTAAAATACATAAATAGTATTGACTGAAACACATATAGCTTTGACTGTAATACATTAATAGTGTTAACGGAAACACATATCGCTTTGACTAAAATACGTTAATAGTATAGACTGAAACAAATTTAGCTTTGACTGAAATACATTGAAACTTGAAACTTGAAACATATAGCATTGACTGAAATACATTAATAGTATTGACTGAATCCCATAAAGCTTTGACTGAAAAAGATTAATAATATTCACTGAACCACATATAGCTTTGACTAAAATACATTAATAGTATAGACTGAAACACATATAGATTTGACTGAAACACATTAATAGTATTCACTGAACCACATATAGCTTTGACTAAATACATTAATAGTATATACTGAAACATATATAGCTTTGACTATAATACATTAATAGTATGAACTGAAACACATATAGCTTTGACCTAAGTACAATAATAGTACTGAATGAAATACAAATAGCTTTGACAAAAATGCATTAACAGTTTTGAGTGAAACAGTATATAAATATTACATGTCTGACAGGGTGACAGTAAATTTGTCAACTTGAGGAAATACTGTCAACCGAGGCGAAGCCAAGGTTGACAGTATATTTCCGAAAGTTGACAAATTTACTGTCACCCTGTCAGACATGTAATATTTATTTTATTATACCGAAAAAACTATTCAAACATGAACAATTTATATGAACCATGAACATTTATTTTTATTATTATTGTGATAACAAGCATCGGAACGACAAACCGTTGGTTATTACCACAATAACCAACGCTTACACGTCTATTATTTCGATTCTAACACGATTTTATTCAAAAGTCATCCGCGACTTAAAGGTTATAAATGAGAGCTATTTTAACCTTACTTCTTTTACTTTTCCGCGAAAACGTGACGTCACCACAAAAATCAAAATCAAATGACGTCGACATCATTCAACAACTTATGTGACGTCATACTGTAAACATAAACAAAATGCATGCGCGAATGGGACAGTATTTTTTTTTTACAATTCCACACGTGATTGCTAAGGTAGCGGGCGATAGTATTTTTGGGACAGTATTTTTTTCCCGCTGGGTCTGAATTCCGCACGTGATTGCTAAGGTAGCGGGCGACAGTATTTTTTGGACAGTACATTTTTTCCCGCTGGGTCTGACAGTATTTCTATGTCACGATGGCCTATAGAAGTTTAGCATTGTGAATAAAAGTGAGGTATAATAAATATAGCTATGACTAAAAACATTAATAGTATTGACGGAAACACAAATAGCTTTGACTAAAATACAAAAATAGTATTTACTGAAACACACATACCTTTGACTAAAATACATTAATAGTATTGAGTTAAACACATATAGCATTGACTTAAATACATTAATAGTATTGAGTGACACACATATAGCTTCTACTAAAATACATAAATAGTATTGACTGAAATACACATAGCTTTGACTAAAATACATTAATAGTATAGACTAAAACACACATATAACTCTGACTAAAATACATTAATGGTATAAAACTGAAACACATATATCTTTGAATAAAGTACAATAATAGTCTTAACCAAAGCACATATAGCTTTGACTAAAATAGATTAATAGTATTGTTTAAAACACATTTAGCTTTGACTTAAATACATTAATAGTATTGACGTTAACACATATTGTTGGGACTAAAATACATTAATATAATTAAATAAACCACATATAGCTTTTACTAAAATACATCAACAGTTTTGACTAAAACACATGCACTTTTTCTGTGCATCATTTATTTAGAATAAGATTAATCATAAAATCTTCCATAAGAATTTTGTTTTGTAACTTTCTATCCTCCTATGTCATGTCGACCAGCTCGTATTTAAGCAGTTTATATCAGTTTAAAATTAATAATTTGATCTGCGACCAAAACCAATTAAAATATTGAATCAGTTTAATTGTTAATGAAGTCAACATTACAGCTAAATAAACAATATTTGGAATGGGAGTTATCATCCCGGTAAGATTTGTACATGCGGAAGCCTCTTTTAACAGGATTGGTATTTGTTAAATGAATGATTTATTACTTTCAATAAAGATCTTTAAAAATCGATTAATTTTAACTAGATATTGTGGTAATTGCAAACAATACGAGCTGCAGAAAACTTTTTTTAACGGATACCCGATAAGAGGTATTACAAAAACATGATGTGCTATCAAATTCATGTATGTGTGGTCAAGTACTAATAGTGTTGGGTTTCAATTAAGAATAAAAATGGGAAACCATATACCCATGGGATTGCAAATGACAGAAATAAAAATAACATCATGATGTATTGTCAGTTGATGCTTCCTAATTTACACATTATTAACGGCGGATACACGACCATATAAAGTATGACAAAAAGGATTTGCTATCCAAACAATTTATGTTTGGTCAAATATTAATATTGTTGGGTTTCAATTAAGAATGAAAATAGAAAACATGAAACCCATGGGATTGCTAATGACAGACATAAAAATAACATCATGATATATTGGCAGTTGATGCTCCTGATTGACCATTAAATATTCCATATGAACGAGTTGTGTTTGGGTTGATAGTAACAATAAAAATGAGAAACCAGAAACCCATGGGATCGCAAATGACAGAACTAAAGACTAACATCATGATTTATTAAAAGCTGGTGCATCCACATTTATCAATATCAGTGGCATGTGAAACAGTTTGACTGAACCCGTCGGAATATGAGAACAATGAAACAATGTATCCAATGAAGTTAAATTGAATGTGACGTTCCAATTGTATGTTTTACGCCATATCTCTGACAAATTAATATCAATGAATTAACAAAAATATCTATTGTACGGTAAGGTATGTATTACTCAACATGAGCGAATGAACTTAATGTTATTGAAATCATTGTATCTGATTCTTATCGAGCAAGAATTTGCTCTAACAGCTAATCATTCAGTTCAATTCACAATAATATGAGCCTCGCTCTGGAAAAACTGGGCTTAATATTTGTGCTTAAAGTATCATCATAGATTAGCCTGTGCAGTAAGCACAGCAGTCGCACAGGATTATAAGTGACGACAGTTTCCGCCTTAACTGCATGTTCGTTTAGAAGAGACTAACCTTAAACGAAATATCCCATAAAAGCGGAAAGTGTCGTCCCTGATTAGCATTTCCTGACTGCACAGGCTATTCCTGGACGACACTTTTCGCACATGCATTAAGCCCAGTGTTCCCTAGACATGCATAATACGTTCGTCATGCTGAGCCAAACATCTTTTTACAGTGTATGTTTATGACAAGCCCTATGCCCATAAATGTCCGATATATACATAAGAGATGAAACACGCGGTCGAAAATCGCAAACCAATAATCCGATAACCCTATTCCAATCCTAAACAACTCGCACATTACAGTAATAATGCCATTTTGTAAGGCGGGCGTATAAGTCATTATCAGCAATTGATTGATTACAATACATGTATCATAAAACCCTTTTACAACATGAGTAAGGTATTGAAATTAACCTCAATCGTTAAATTTTTCTACACACTTTCAATATAACAATACAAAACACACAACTGTATTGGCAGGCGTTCCAAAATAGTACTCCTTTTTTATACATGTTTGAAGACACGTCATATGTTAACCTCAGATACTAATATTTGCACATATGAAAATAATTTGAAACGTACACGTGTAACAAATTCAATGAAACATGTAAACATACAATTCTAGTTCTACTTTTGACATCGTCATTTAAATGCATAACATGTAGATTTCAAAAAGACAGGCAACAAAGATTCCAAACAACTCTCAACTCGATGTGGTATACACCATTTGGGATTAATTATGTGAAGAGCAAAGATAGAAATTTCTTGTCTCAACACTTAATGCAATCAGCAACACGTGGCGAGCACGCACTTGCTTCAATCGTTGATGTTCAATAGCAGTTATAAGTGCGGATGTTACAAACAACACCTCTACATGTGTGGCACTTATGCCATCATTTGATGCATTCAACCACGTGCTGATGATGTAATCTTTTAAATAAATCATTCGGAAGAGTTATAATTAAGCTTGAGTTTATATAATAAATAACGGTGTTTTGATTTGCGTGGACTTAAAAAGTGTACTTATTATATAAGCTATTTCAAAATAGCAAATCAAATATACGACCGTCCAAACTCAATGATTGATCATTATTTTGTGGGTTTGTTTTTTAAATCGAATCTATGAATATCCTTATTATTGGCACAAAGCCATTTGGTTTCCATTATCATTGTGTGTTCAAGTATAATTCTCTTACGCTGCTGTCTACAATGAAAAAATAGCAATGATCATCCAATCAATTGGGATCGACCAGGATAATAAACCATGCTTTAATGTTCTTTCATGCTTCCAAATGTATAATTCACAGAGCTCTCTGAGGTAAATTGAACTAACGTCGGAGGAAGATATGAAAATACGAACAATACATCGTATGAGCCTCGTTCTGCGAAAACTGGGCTTAATAAATATGCGCAAAGTGTCGTCCAGATTAGCTTGTGCAGCCCGAACATGCTAATCAAGAAGATACTTTTCGCTTTTATGGAATTGTCCATTAAAAAGAAGTCTCTTTTAAACGAAAATTCATTTGTAGGCGGAAAGATTCGTCACTGATAAGCCTCTCGGACTGCACAGGCTAATCTGAACGGACACTTTACGCACATGCATTTAGCCAAGTTTTTACAGAACGGAGCTAAATACAACTAACGGTGGAGGAAGATATGAGAATACGAACATTAAGTTGTGTTATTACGACTTTGATTTCTAAATGTTTCCTTTTTTCTATGGAAGTATTTGCTGCAAGAAACCCAGAACGAACCAAAACAATTAAGACCTAGGAATGACTGTCTTTGACACATATAACTTATACATATGACACATACATATGACACATACATATGACACATACATATGACACATACAAAGCTATAAACCTTTATTTCCAGATGCCTATTATTCGTCGATTATTCGCACCTACTAGTGACTTTCATGGGATCATTAAACTCATTAATGGTATTATAGTAAAATATTGTAATGACAAACACATATAAACAGGAACGAGAATCGTTATTATAAAACAATGCGCTTTATTTATGGCAAGCGGCTAAGGTCTGAAAAGGCACTACCAAAACACAATAAGAAAGGATTCTTCCGCGGACAACCTTTGATGACTTGTTATTCGACATTGACGAAACGTACAATGATACTACCTACTGCATAAACACAGCACAAATCAAACTGGTAGAGTTTTTAAAATAAGAAAAAATGTCCTCTACTAACAATATAAAACTATAAATATGTTGTAATAAAATTAAGAACTATTTGTATAATACAACTATGAAAGACATGAAATGTAAGCAGGAAACAAACCTAAACATAACGCGAGGTCCTTTTTTTACTAGCGAGCAATTACGAAAAAGCTTTTGATAGCAAACATGCTTTATGCATCATACATTATTCAGTATACGTACACTGTTATCAGTAGGTATTCAAACAAACGAATAATTTTATTAGTTATACACATACATTTATTGCAGTCTTAATAAATTGCAGGTGGTTGTTGTTTATAAATTAATCGAATAATTACAACATTGTGTACCTCCTTTGATTAATATTTAACGAGTAATGATGTCACATTACTGGTTCTATTGTTGCACATACCAACCCCTAGCAAAAGTCTAGGGTTTGACATAAAAAAATAAAATGTTATAGTTTGTGGAAAAGGAAATAAACAAGAGGACCAAAGGCCCTAAGTAGATCGCTCACGTACTACCCGAAGGAACATTACTGTTCTGAGAGGCATTTGAAGTTAACCATTTTAGAACTAGGTTGATATATAATTGAAGATAGTTTTCTAAGCAAGTTTCATGATAATTAGACAAAAAATCATGCATGTACTTTTAGACTGTTCACAAGGTCTTAGTACAGTCGCATACATAAAACTGCCCAATCCACCTGACCCAAAAGTTTTTCAGTGGTCTAGAACCATTTTCGAACATGGCCCAGATATTATTAGAACGAACGTCCTGAGCAAGTATGAAGACGATTTGGCTAAATATGCGTAAACAAAGTTTTACTAAAGCCATATTAGCAAAACCGCACCGTACCTTAACGACCATCTTATTAAACGATCCGAGATATAACAAGAACAAAATATTCTGATCAAGTTTCATGACGATTGGGTCAAAACTATGACTTCTAGAGAGTTAACAATGTGTCACTTAACTCATAGTAGTAAAACTACCCGCCCACTCCTGGTGGAAATGTGTTTCAACGGACACGAACTATTTTCGAACTCGGCCGAAATAACATCAGAACAAATTGCGGGGCAACAATGTGACTTTTAGAATATTCACACGCTTTTTGTTTCAGTCGAACGAGTGAACTAGTTTTTGACCGCACGTGACCTAGTTTTGATCTCGACCGAGATACCAATGGGACAAATGCTATGAGCAAGTTAAATGAAGATTGGGCAATAAATGTGGCCTCTAGAGCTTTATTAGGGCAAATATCGACGACACACAACGAATTCGGTACGACGCAGAACTTCTTTCCAGACAAACATTACCTCATATTAAGCGTTAATTATGGTTTTAACTAATTTGCTGACATTATTATTCGCTTTAATTGTATGACTCTCACAAGCCGATAATGCTAAACAAGTCATCTTCTGACATTGTATGATCTTTTAAATCATTTTCTTCAGGCCCTCCTGCTGTTGTAAGTAGTATCCTAAGCATGGCGACACCATTACTCATTTTTCTGGCTTTCCAATTATTGTATTGCAACGAATAGTTCATGCCTTATAATGAAGCAAACGTTTGACTTGTTAAAATCAGTGTTTAGCTGTGTATTTTCATTGTATGAAAGCATATTTATAAATAAATAAATGAAAAACACAGGTCATATACTTAATGTTAAAACAGTTGCGACTTCTGGACTTGTCAAAAAATATATCATGTTAACCAAACGTGAAATTGATTTATTGGGATCGTGCCATACAATCAAAACATTATTTGTGTTCGTGCAATCTCTGTAATTGTTTGGGCACAAATCGAGTTTGTTTCCAATAGCATTGTGTGTTCAAGTATAATTAGCATAATGACACTTCGAACTGTTGACCATTATGAAGCCTTACCTGATCAAAAATCAGACGAAATATCTATTTAATATAGTATATGGTAATTCTTACATTTTTTTATTTAGAAACGTTTTTCTAACGTTTTCTTCCAAGAATATTGCTAACACCTTTTTTAGTGAATTTTTCTAGGACCGTTTTACGTGAAAAAACGTTTTTATAACCTTAAACAAATTTCGTTCGTAAAACAATTATATCTGCACTATAAATCTGTATTCAGAAATCTGCAGAACTCAATCTGTTGTGCATGTCTGCATCTAACGCTAACCACAATTCTTACGACAAATTCTTGACGCAGACGAATAGGGTTTCATAACAATCATAATCTGCAACAAACATCTGTATTACAAATTATAGTAGAGCCGCAAAATAAACACCTCCCACTGTTCACACGTGATACACAATCTGCACAAAAAAATCTTTTTTCTAAATTCAATCTGTTGTGCACGTCTGCATATAACACTTACAAATGTAAAATGGCGGATACTTTGACAAACTGTTTCATGCAAATACGCGACCGCAATGTGTTTTAAAACTTCAAACACATTATTTGGATTGTATGTTGAAATTCTATCATTGTTTATGTGAAAAGCCAATAATACCTTTAACGCTGAAACTTTACAAGTAGAGCTAACGGTTTTAATGTGCATCGAATTTAATGGATTCGCGCGAATTCTGGACGAGTGTTGTGTCTGTATAATATTAAATGGAAAGCTGTTAATGTATAAAGTCGGAAAAGAAAACGGATGGTTGCATAATGGTATGTGTGAAATAATTTAATTCTACGTATTTATTTTCATAGTTATTTCATTTTGTAACCATTCACATTCGTAACGATTTTGAATTCCCGTTTCTAAAAATAGAACATTTTGGAAACCTTGGAAAAATAAACAAACAACAACCAGCGAAAAATATTGGCGTCGACTAAAAATCAAGGGGCAAAATGTTTCGCTAGACTACTGTTTGTTCCTCTGCAATTTGATGGGGAGGATTGTGGTTTAGCCTGTTTGCATGGGTTAAGCAACCATGACATCATCAACACAGATTCTACCGAAGGTAACAAAAATGATTGTAAATAGTGTTTTGAGTCTGGCAGATTTTACAACTGCACTATTGAACATCCTGTTTTTTCTGTACATTATTAAACAAGTAACTTTATAGCAATATTTCATCCTTGCTAAAAGATCTTTAAAAAATGTGCAATTGTCGGAATGATGGAAAGAAAAGTTTGGTCCAAAATGATGTAATGTGAAAATACTGAGCTCAGGCCGGGGATTGAACCCACGACCTCCAGAGTGGTATATTTATATTATTATTATTTCACTATACTCCTCCCCCTTTTAATGTTTCAAGGCCCAGACAGGGCCGCTACAGCATGTCTTGCATCCGCATGGCCCTCCCAGAAACCATTAAACAGCTCAGACCCATTCCCGCATTCACAGTTCTTTTTTGCCTCGTCGCCATTAATGTGAAAATACTGAGCTCGGGTCGGGGATTGAACCCACGACCTCCGGAGTGGTAGTCGAACACTTTAACCACATCGCTAAAAGGCTAGCCCAACAGCAAGGTTCCCCCTTTTAATGTTTCAAGGCCCAGACACGCCCGCAACAGCATGTCTTGCATCCGCATGGCCCTCACAGAAACCATTAAACAGCTCAGACCCATTCCCGCATTCACAGTTCTTTTTTGCCTCATCGCCATTAATGTGAAAATACTGAACTCGCCGGGGATTGAACCCACGACCTCCAGAGTGGTAGTCGGAAACTTTAACCACGTCGCTTCCTTGCTGTTGGAAGTGACATTATTTCACTACAGATGCATGTTCTCTAATCTCATAATATGAACACAACTGTTTAAAATGAATGATTATCCTCCGATTACCGTGTATCCAGCGGTAAAGCAATTTAGCAAACAAGTAAATATAGGATCTGAAATGAGTTGTCATATCATTATAAAGAAGTGAAACTCCAGCTGCTGGAGCAGTATTGAAATCTTATTACAAACAATTAGTTGGTTCTTTATTTATGGCAAGTGACCGATTGCCGAAACAGTACAAAACAGCACAATACAGCACAATACAAAACAACATGAACACAAATAAGAATAAAGCTGGGGTCACCGCCTTGGAACGGTCAATGCAACGCATTGGGGGTTTAAACCTGGTTATTGAGCGCTCAACCTCACACTTGGCTCAGCAATATTCATAATACATTTAAGTGTAAATAAAATTTAACGTCATAGCATTGTAATCATACCATATTTTATTAAACGAGTTCAAGAACTTCTGTTGGTAAGCGAGCTTTTGGTGAGCTTACTAACTAATTTCCTGGACAAGTTTAATAAAATATGGTATGATATGACAACGAGTGCAGATCTTTTTTATCACATGCTTTAAAACTAAATAAAATACATCTTAATTGACCAAACAAATGCTGATAAATCAAAAAGTTGCTTACTATCGTGACATGTCATGTGAACGATGAATTTCAACAAAATAAAGCCATGCGATGTGTAAGTTATAAATTCTGTAGCCAATGAAAACGCTTAAAAATGTTGTATTACACATGTGTAATATAAAAATATATGTAATGGTTATATTACATGGGAAACAAGATATAGCATGTGATAAAATAATTTCTGAATGAATGCAAACAATTCAACAATTTAATGAATTAAATAAATTACAAGTCATACAAAAAAGCAGATGTGGTCTAGGGTGGAGATTGAATATACATGAAATAAGAAAGCATACAAAAAAGAACATCAGAGAAACTCGAAATGAAATGGCTGAACATGGTCGCTAAGCACCGCATGATGTATACAGATTACTTAAGGCACTGACTGGTAGTAAGCAATTAATTGCAAAATGAGACCTAACTTATTTTTATATCAGGAAAATAATACAAAATATTATATTGCTGTATTCTTTTTCTCTGAAATGAACACCATTTTAATGCCCCTGAAGGTGGGCATATAGTTATCGCACTGTCCGTCTGTCTGTCCGTGTTAAATTCCGTCACACTTTGCGTTTAGTTTCAAAAAATGTGGAAAAACACTTTGCGTTTAGGTTTAGAAAATGTGGAAAAAGGGGGCAATTATGTCATCCTATGGTGACAAGCCTTGTTTAATATATGTATCACTTTGAAAACGCAAGTTCTCGACATGTATATCAATCAAGAGAAGTGCCATGCACAAGAACCATAACCATACACTTTCTTAAATTTGATTTATTGCCCTTGTTTGTATGATGTAACTGTTCATGGTTATATCTCTGATACAATACAAGACTTCAACATGACACTTTTTTTCGGGTTACATCTCAGATACGATGAACTTTTTCAGCATGAAACCTCATTGGTGTGTATAAATCAATGGGAAAAGGTGTCATGCACAATAACCATAAAGCTACACTTTCTTAAATAATAGTAATTGTCCTTTGTTGTTTTGTATGGTGTAACTTTTCAAGGCTATATCTCAGAAAAGATTTCCTCATGAAACATCAATATATATCAATGAGGAGAATTGCAATGCATTAAAAACAGTTACCCTACAGCAATCCTTACCAAAATTATAAGTCATTGCCGGCCAGGAGGTCCTATAATCATGCCCGGACAGATCATTTCCGGATCTCTCCCTTTTGCGTAATGTACTCATATAGTGATGACGAAGTGTGTTATTCGCTTTCATTAGCAATCAAGCAGTTCTTGATAATGCTTCTCAATATATGAATTATATTTATTATATTATAATTAAAAAACATATAATTTAAATCAAACAAACAAATAACACATTGCAATCTACTTTAGTTATGTAAATGGGAACCAATATGGAACATAACGTGTTAAAATACTGTGCATTCAGTTTATCTACAATATATAAAATAGCAAACACATTTTAAAAACAAACAAAAAATAAAATAGATTACCGGTAACTCGTTTTTATGACTTGACATGTAGATATGCAAACTGAAAAATCAGTACCAGTATCAAAATATGGTTGCTGGAACTGCCTCATTTAGTGTATTTCGCTCAGTATGTTTGATCAAAATAAGAGCATTATTAATGTATACAGTAACACAAGTAATAATTTCCATATTTCTGCATTTTGATACTTAAATTGACTATCTTTATTGTTCAGTTTTGTAAATATGTAAAACTAAAAGTATGAAGTATCAGCTCTCTGTTAGATGCCACTGCAGCTGTCACAGCAATTCTGATCTCGAGGGGATGTCTTACGAAGACCTGACGAATATCGTTCTTGAAATTAAATTATTACATAAAAAACTACAGTAACCATTAATATTCATTTAATCATGTTAAATATTAATTTGTATTTTGTTATGAAATGCTTTTTATAAAAGCATTTGTTTTAAGAAAAATTTAATACATTTTGTATACTGAAAACTATTTTGTAAGCATAAAATACGTTAATATTGACTATGATTATAAACACTTTCAAACTCATATAGTTATGAATGGGCTCTATTAAGTGTCATTTTCTTTATTGTTCAAAGGTTCATGCTTTTACAGTTGAATTATTACATAGTATTGATAAAACTTTAAAAGTGGTTACTACGTTTATGATATATTTGTTGACCGTTAATTTCTATGAAAATTGAAAATCAAAGAAATAATGAACATTAAGGTGTTTGTTAACAATGTACATGTGTTCTTAACTTGAATGTCTATACAGATATTCACTCTAATGCCTTTATTTTTTTGGCACCTTAATTAAAATATGGCTAAAAAATCTCTGTATCGTTCACCGTACTGCTGATTTAAATGATCGATCCCTTCCCTATCCAGATGGTAGTGTCTAACGATTGAAAGATTTTAAAAAATCTCCAGCCTTTCATTCATACCTACAAGTCAACGTTTATATCAATATTGTCTTCATTGTAAATGTAAGAAAACTACATAAATAATAATATAAGCAATCTTTAGAAATTTTAAATGTCTCTTAACATAAGCGTTAGCATTTGGGCAAAATAAATCATAAACACACAATAGTTGTAATGCAGATGGTTGTGATGCAAGGGTAGCAACTTGTTTCATCAGTTTGCAATAAGTATAATGACATCACCATCCTATGATTTGTACAATTTAATATTAGGAGTACAACAAACAATATAAACAACGTTAGTATGAATATCACCAAAATGGAAACAAAACCGGATAATTTCACCTTTTAAGAACTTCAGTATTAATGTGAAAATGGTAGCAAATTGACAATGACATGTGATAATTGCTACTTTCCTCAATTTAAGAATTCTTAACAATAACTAACTAAAACTACATACAGTTTTATGAAATAATGAGCATTCAACTTCACAGCACAAGAGATGATGTGCTTTTCAATCGTTCTGTTACTATTTACGTTTGAAAAATCATTGAAAGCTGTCCAAAATGTAACAAACAACAACAAAACACATCCACCATGTTATTTGTTTAGACGGGAAGTGAATCTATGGTGGTTTTGTCACCCGTCAGTTTCGTATTGTATGTAATAGGGAAGTGAAGGTTTCGACTTGTTAATAAACTGTAGGATGATAATAACTTTCAAACTATTATTTGTTGAATTTCGTTACCACATTTAAATCGCAGGAAAAGCTTACGAGAGATATTTATGTAACGTTATATTAGTTGCCGTTTAAATCGTGAAAAAAATGTGTATATTGTTTCACCAAGTTAAATTGTAACTGACCTGTGATTGTTTGACGTGAAACTGGAGTTTTGTTTTCATAAATCATTAACAAAATTGCCGATAAAATACGTCCCTGAGAAAATTCTTTAAGTTTAAGACAGATCTAAGGTTTCTAACTTTTTTAGTAAAATCCGGCAATTCTTAGAAAATTCTAAGAAACTGTCACGTTTCTAAAACACAAACTGAGAACATATCAGTTATAGTTAAAACCCTACATAAAATATAAATTCTTAGTAAACATTTTGTCTAAGAAAGTTTCAGAATATCGCCCAAGGTTTACTAGGTGTTATGTTTCCTTTCTGCTTAAATGAAAAATCAAGCGAACGTAACAGTACAGTATAATTTGAAGTAACACACAAAACAAGAGAAACAAAGATATATCTTTGACATAAGCTTCCGAATGAAAAAGTCGTAATGTCTCGTAAATAATAATGATAACGTTAGTTACCACCTTGTACACATATCTCAAAGGAGCATGTAATTGTTATGAGTTACTTCATCTTTTCAGTAAACAAACAACGGTCGGACAGATCTGTAGGAACCAAATTTCTCCAAATTAAAACAAGAGCAGAAATGAACGTCCAGTCAGAATTAACATTTACATCCGGGCATTTACTTTCTCGCAAAATACCAAGATCCCTTGAATCGCTGCGTGTTTTTGATTTTCCGATTATTATAGTAAGATTTGAAATGTTTCATCACTTTTTGATTCATTTATTTGTACTTTATCTTAAAAACTTTTATTCTTGATAGCCTTTTAGTTTTTCATTCATGTCAGGCTAATTTTCCACCCAGGAGCCGCGCACCATACCACCCACAATTCCAACATCATCCAACATGGCGTCTTACACGTGGTCAACAATTCTTTGTTTGGTTTTCGTACTCTACTATGTGAACAAAAGATCAGAACAACCATTGTATACATCAGGAACAATAAGTGTAACATGTATATTTAGGTCTATGAAAATTTTTCACCTGAAACCCAGAGCATTTTCAGATGCAAGGAGCGGTCTACTGATTGCTATTTTACTTTTGTCCGGCGACATTGAACCAAATCCTGGCCCAGCTAGAAATGAACCTGTATGGCCTTGTGCAATGTGTGACATGCTTGTTACTTGGTCCCAAGAGGGATTAGCGTGCGATGATTGTAGTATTTGGTACCACTAGTCCTGTTTATATATGTGTAGTACTGACATTAAAAATTTGGAAAGATCAAGTGTGGTCTGGAAATGTTGCAAATGTAATAACTTGAACTGTGACAGTTTTACATTTAAAAGTTATGACCTCTAACTTTCAAACTCTTTTGAACCATTATCCGTGCTTGATTTTACAGTTGATTCGATACAATCCGAGGTCTATGACCCCTTACATACAAGTACCCCGAGGCACAACACTAGTAGTATGGCAAATAGCAGGAGAAGTTCCTCACGTGCTTCTTCGAGGAAGAAATCTGGTAAATCTGACATTAATGAATCTCCTTATGTATTACCACCGAAACAGAACTTGAAAATCTTGAACGTCAACTGTAGAAGTCTTCGTGACAAAACATCGGAATTTAAAATTGCAACAAGTTATATAAAACCAGACGTTATTTGTGGCACTGAATCGTGGCGTGAAACCTGGACAATCTTCGCCAAACGCAATTAAATCATCTGAAATTTTTCCTCAAGAGTACACTATATATAGAAATGACCGTGGCACGCGCGGTGGCGGTGTTTTTGAAGCTATCCGTTCCAATTTGACGTCAGTTGAGTGTATTGAATTTATAACAGATTGTGAAATGGAACTAGTTAAGATTTCTTTGAAATCCAGAAAAACTCTTCATATCGGAACTTTTTATATGCCGAAAAGATCTATGGCGGACCTAGATAACCTTAAATCATCGTTAGAACGCGTTAATGACAATAAACCGAAATTCTTATATTATCAGGGGATTTTAATTGCTCTGACATAGATTGGACCACCCTTACCGTGCGTACCGGGGATATTCAAGATAGAACTATCCAACAACACTTAATTGATATCATGAGTGAAAATAATTTAACTCAGGTACATTTTGATCCAATTCGTCAAGGAAATTTACTTGATCTAACATTTACTACAAACCCGTCGTTAATTATAAGTACTACCAACGTACCTGGTGTCTCGGATCACGACATGGTAGTGATTAATTCAGACATAAAACCCCATTTTATTAACTAAAAACAAAGGAAAGTTTTTAAATACAACAAAGCCGATTGGATTGCCATCAAGGAAGATTGCCAGTGTATTTCTGACAATATTATTGACAAAGTAAACGATGATACCAACATCGAAGAATTGTGGTCGATTTTTTAAAAATGGTATTAAAAACAGTGTTGAAAAACATGTGCCATCGAAAACACATAAACATCAGAAGAACCTACCTTGGCTTAACAGAAAAATTAAAAAATCTTTGAAAAAGAAAGCTCGTCTGTATAAACAAGCAAAGAAAACAGGATCCTGGGGCCGTTTCAAACAATATCAAAAGGAATGCAAAAGAAACCTTCGCAGAGCAGAATGAGACCATGTAAATAAAATAATACAGGACGGTATGGACAAGCATAACTCTAAACCCTTCTGGAACTATATAAAATCTACGAAACAGGATAACATCGGAGTGGCACCGTTAGAAAAGAAAGGTAACTTATTATCTGATGTCAAAGAAAAAGCTGAAGTTTTACTTACGCAATTACAATCTGTGTTTACAATAGACAATGGTACCTCGGTACGAGAACACTTAAATTCTCAACCTTTTCCAACGATACCTCATCTTCAAATTAATTCAAAAGGTGTTTTGAAACAAATTTTAAATATTTATGTGTCTTAAGCGTGTGGACCTGATAGCATCCCGAACATTGTTTTGAAAACGTGTGCAAATGAACTGTCGACGGGCTTGAGTGAAATCTTTCAGTATTCCTTGAATACCGGTAAACTATCTCAGGATTGGAGGGACGCGAATTTGGCGCCTGTATTTAAGAAAGGGGACAAGCATTCAGCTGAGAACTTCGACCAGTTAGTCTTACATCTGTGGCGAGCAAGATTCTCGAACATATTATATGTAGCCACCTTTTGAAACATTTTGATATATAAAGTGTATTGACAAATTAAAATCATGGATAGAGATCCGGCTTTTCTACAGAGACACAATTATTAATAACTATTCATGATCTTCGAACATCTTTTGAAAAGAAACAGCAAGTTGACATTGCAATTTTGGATTTTAGTAACCGTGCCACATGATCGCTTATTACAAAAAATGTCACTCTACGGAGTTAAAGGTCACTTATTGACCTGGTTGTCATCATTCCTTAAAGAACGATCTATGAAAGTTGTAGTTGAAGGTGAACTCTCTAGAAGCATACACGTTGATTCGGGCGTCCCACAGGGGACTGTACTCTGTCCGTTAATGTTTTTATGTCATATCAATGACTTACCGCTCAGTGTAAAATCACAGGTTATACATTTTGCAAATGATTGTTTATTATACCGTCAAATACGTAACATCTCGGATCATGTAAAACTACAAGAAGATTTAGCTTCACTGGAAGTCTGGGCATCAACCTGGGGTATGCAATTTCATGCAAAAAAGTGTTACATTCTAAGTGTTAAAAGTAAAAGTTCGTACTTCTACAAGTTGGATAAAAAAATTGAAAAATGTGGAGTCTTACCCATACCTCGGATTACTTATATCCAATGACTTAACTTGGTCAAACCATATAACAAACATTTGCAAAAAGGCGAACTCAACGCTCGGGTTTATTATACGGAACTAAAAACACTGTCCCCTTGAATGTCGTAAAACAGCTTTTAACGCATTGGTTCGATCTCAACTTGAATATGGTTCAATTATATGGGACCCCTTTCTAAAAAAGGATATTTACAAAATCGAAAAAGTTCAACGCCTTGGTGCACGTTTCATAGTTAATGACTACAAATCTAACGAAGAAGGATGTGTTACAAATATGCTCACTACTTTAAAACTGAATTCTCTTTAAGACCGGCGCGTCTATAATCGTTTGGTAATGCTCTACAAGATCGCAGGGTGTATAGTGCCGGCAGTGGACCCAGATGAATACCTGACATCAAAGCTTCAATGAAGAACTGTCAAATTAAAAACTTACACCGACTATACATCGTCGAACGTTTTAGACCGACACGTTACTTATAACTCTCGTGCATTCAAAATTCCTAGTGCTCAAACAAATCAGTTAAAAAAATCTGTTTTTGTGGAAACTCTTGTGTTGTGGAATCATCTGGAAGAAAGTGTGGTGCGCCAACAGACAATCGAGGGTTTTAAACAAGCCCTTCCGGATCACTTCTTGAAGCCTCCTCCCCGTAGAAATATACCAGAAGTGGTCCTTCAATGTATTTGAACAGATACAGATACAGATTCAGTCAACTGTTCCCTTTAACATTAACTTCAGCAGCAACTTCCCTGTATCTTGCAACTAGGCTTTCAACGCCATCGGCGCTTTCGTTAAATTACGCTGCTGTCTGGACTTAAAATTAGCAAGGACGATCCAATTAAATGGTATCGACAAAACTAACAAACAATGCTTTATTGCCATATCATGTTTCCAAATTAATCATTCAGAGTGCTCTATGAAGTAAATTGAGCAAACGATTTAGGAAGATATGATAATACGAAAATACATTGTGTATGTCTCGCCCTGAGAAAACTGGTCTAAATGCGTAAAGGATCGTTCCAGATCAACCTGTGCAGTCCGCACAGGCTAATAAGGGACGACACTTTCCGCATAGACTGGATTTTTGTTTAAACATAAAATTCCATAAAACGGAAAAGTGTCGTCCCTGATTAACCTGTGCGGATTGCACAGTCTAATCTGGGACGTAACTTTACGAACAGAGCGGGGCTCATTATGTTCTGATGATTTTGTTTATAGATGTTTCCTAGTTTTACGTTAGTATTTGTTGCAAGAAACCCAAAACGAGCCGACAAGTTTAAGACTTAGAAATGACTGCCTTGAAAGAACTTCCGAAGCTTTAAACATGTTCACGTCATGCAATTCTTAAAAATTACACAACGATTGGGTATTTTGGCAAATTATTATGTTAATTATTTCATTTTTAAATTCATTCACTCGTTTGCTGTCATGTTTGTTCTATTTTTGAAATATCTTTCGTTCTGCGATCAAACAGAAAACCAAATTTAACTCGATAATATACGACAAATACATATTGCACATACATATGACACATGCAAAGCTATAATCCTTGATTTCCGGATGCTTATTGTTCCTCGATTACACACAAGTTCTAGTGACTTTTATGAGACCATTAAACACACACTCATTCGTGGTTGTATGGTATGGTAATTTCATGATGAATAACTATAACAGGCTGCACCAGAAGGAACGAGTATCGTTATTATAATAAAACATTGCCCTTTATTTATGGTAAGCGACATAAGAGTCTAAAAAGAAACTTCCAAAACACAATTAGTAAGGACTCTACCGCGATCAGCCTTTGATGACTTGATATTCGACATCGACGAAGCATACGATAATACTACCTACTGATTAAACACTGCAAAAATCAAACTGGTAGAGTTTTGAAATAATAAACAAATGTCCTCTACTAAAAATATCAAACTATAAATATATTGTAATAAAATTAAGACCTCTATGTTTAATACAACTATAAAGACATGAACATTAAACAGGAGAGAAACCTAATCATAGCACGAGGTCCTTTATTTATAGCAAGCAACTAATTGCGAAAACGCTTTTGATAGCCAACATGCTTTATGCATCATACATTATTTAGTATACGTATATTTTTATCAGTAAGTATTCAAACAAATGAATTATTGAATAAGTTATACACATACATTTATTGCAGTCATAATTAATGACAGGTGGGCGTTGGATATGCATTTATCGAATTAATAACAACACTGTGTACTTCCGATACTGGGTATTAAACGATTAACGATGTCGCATTACTGGTTCAAGTGTTGCCAATCCCAACCACTAGCAAAAGTCAAATGTTTGACATAAAATAAAATATAATAGTTTGAGGAAAATGCAATAAACAAGCGGGCCAAAGGTCCTAGGTCGGTCGCTCACGTGAGACCTGAAAAAACGGCACTGTTCTGAGCAACCTTTGCAATGAACTATTTCAGAACTAGGCTGATATATAATTAAAAATAGTTTTTTGAGCAAGTTTCATGATAATCATAAAAAATCATACTTAAAAATCAGCCGTATTCAGAAAACTGCCCAAACAACCTAGCCGCCATGTTTTTCAGTAGTCTAAAACCATTTTCGAACTTGGCCTAGATATAATTAGAACAAATGTCCTGAGCAAGTATGAAGACGATTTGGCCACCAATGTGTAAACCAAGTTTTACTATTGCCATATACAGAAAACCGCACCGTCCCCTGACGGCAATGTTTTTCTACGAACCGGAACAATTTACGATTTTTGTGACATATCATTCGAACAATTATTCTGAGCAAACGTTTCATGGTCATTGGGTCAAAAGTATGACTTCCAAAGTGTTAAGAAGGTTTCAGTAAACCAACACATATAGGTAAAACTATCCGCCCACCTTCTTGGTTTAAATGGTTTAATAATTTTTGACCTCGGCCGATATATTATCAGAACAAATGTTTGGTCAAACATGTGAGATATAAAATGTTCACAAGCCTTTTGTTTCTTTCGAGCGAGTGAACTTGTTTTTTGACCGCACGTGACCCAGTTTAGATTTCGGTCGAGATATCATTACAACAAACGTTATTACCAAGTTTATTGAAGATTGGCCAATAAAGGTGGCCTCTAGAGTGGCATCGACGACGCACAAGGCATGCCGCACGACGCACGCTAAACGACTGACAAAAGGTAATCACACAAGCTGACCATGAGCACATTGTGCTTTGGCGAGCTAATACATGTATACATGTTTAACAAACGCTAAATTGTACATCCTTGTCTACACATTGGATAGATTGTGACATTATATTTTTTAATTATCTCATGTAAACCATCTTAGGTTTTAGTGAATTCAAATTAAAAAATCAATTGTTACTCTGTACTTAATTTTACTAAGAGTCTCAACAATAGTCAGGAATATTTATTTGGAAATCGTATATTTTCAGAACGATAGAGAATTGTTGACATATTTATAATTTTTACAATTGAACAAAAACACGGTTTTCCAAGACCGTCGTCACTACTTTTACTTCTATTGTGTTGCTATCGCGATTGCGAATGTTATTAACACAATTACGTCATAATTAATTGTCATTTGATGTTCCCAAAGTAATTATCGAAACTTGCCTGAACATCAAATAAGGGAACTATCGATTAACAAAATATAAACAAGTAATATAACAACAATCCAAGCTTGAATGAAATTAACAAAAACAACATCATGCTTTATTGTCAGAGGATGTTACCAAAATAATCCTTTACAATGTTTATGTATTGCCATGTAAAAAAATACCATAATCTTGAAAAATCATTTAGCTAGAAGGGTTTTGTAATACATATTCATGTTAACACATCGAACTATACATGTCATTTCAAAAGACATATGATAAGGGAATGTTACATTATTATTGTTGCCTTAACGCCATATTTCTCTACTAACTAAAAACTAATGTAAACGCTTTGTATAGACTCAACTGAATCTAGACCATCTATCTATTTCTTCTCTACACAACATAATACACTGAAACCATATTTCTTTCAGTTACATTTTTTAGAGCGAAAATTATCGAATATTTATGTTTGTTTGTATGACTGTAAAATTTAAGTTTTCAGAAATAAAATAAAAAGAAAAAGACTAAGAGCTTCTTTCTTGACAAAAATCTACTCATCTTAAGCGTTATGTTTTTTTAACTCATTTGCTGACATAATTTTTCGCTTTTATTGTATGACTCTCTCCAGCGGATAATGCTAGACAAGTCATCTATTGAAATATGTAAGATCTTTTTCATCATTTTCTTCAGACACTCCTGCTGTTAGTAGTATCCAAAGCATGGCATCACTTTTACCCATTGTTCCTGGCTTTCTAGGTATTGTATTGCAAAGAGTATTGCATTCCTTATAATGAGGCAAACGTTTGACTTTTAAAATCAGTGTTTAACTGTGTACTTTCTTTGTAAGGAAACATATTTACATCTAAATAAAAGAAAAAACAAACGTAATATACTGTATCTTGAAACATTCACGACACGTGGACTTGTCAAGAAAGATATCATGTTTACCAAACGTGACTTTGATTTATTGGGGTCGTGCCAGACAATAACTTGTTGTATTTTTGTGCGGGCATGATGGTTGATATGTTACGTAATTGCATCGACAGCAATTTATCACTGACACTATATCAAACGCAATGAAATATACAGTTCAACTTAATTGTTTGTATTATTATCATCATAATTATGTGTTTTATTGATTTATCGCTAACCAAACATGGTTATTTCAAACGGAAATCGATAGCATTGTTCAAGATATAAAATAAAGTAAAAAATGATTTTATTTAAATCTGACTCACGGCCGTAAATCATGGGAGCCACCTCTTTTTTTTGAATTGCATTAATAAACGAACCGATGCTACTTCCTATGTGGCGCTAAGGTTCTGAAGTTTTTTTGGTACACGGAGAATTCTACAGGGTGAGTAGTTTGTTTATGTTTTTTCAACAAAATATGCATTCGTTTACAAATCAGGCATTATAGTGCGATTTAGCGAAGACTTATTCATCCTTACATGTACAGAAACACACAATTACAACCGATTTGGGAACGTGATGACCTTTATAAGTTGTGACATGGTAGAGTTTTAAAATGCAAATTGACCACACATTTGATTTTAAAAACTCCACCATTTCACAAGTTATAAAGGTCCTTACGTTTCCAAATGGGTTGTGATTGTAGTTTTGTGTACAATTGGGGATGAACTAATCTTTGCTGAATCGCACAACATTGACCTATTCTTAAAATAATGCGAAATATGTTGAAAATACATATAAAAGCTACTCATCCCGTAGTGTTTTTAAAAAACATCCGGTCCTTAGCGCCACCCGGGAAGTAGCATTGGCTTGTGTATTTATGCATCGCAAAAAAAGATGGCGCCCGCGATTTAAGGCCGTGTGAGTACAAGCTTTAAAAAAAACAATTGATCGGTGTCAAATAAAAAAACATTTTCTATTATGAAAAACCACTTTAATATCTCCCTCATACTGTTAACGAGCTGTTACAGTAGTAAACACATTATTAACGGCGGATACAGGACCAGATAAAGTATTACAATATCGGTATTTTCTATCAAACATAATTTGTGTTTGGCAAGTATTAATATTGTTGGGTTGTTATTCATAATGAAAATGAGAAACCAGAAACCCATGGGATTGCAAATGACAGAAATTAAAATAACATCATGATATATTGGCAGTTGATGATTCCTAATTTACATGTCATACGAACGATTTGTTTTTATTTGATACATGACCAGATACAGTATTACAATAACGGGATTGGCTATCAAACATAATTTGTGCTTGGCAAAGTATTAATATTGTTGGGTTGCTATTAATAATCAAAATGAGAAACAAGAAACCCACTGGATTGTAAATGACAGAAATAACAATAACATCATGATATATATTAATTGTCAGTTGATGCTTCCTAATTTACTATTAAAATGACATGTGAACGATTTGACTGAACGCATGGGGATATGAGAACAATGAAACAATGTATCCAATGAAGTTAAATTGAATGTGTCGTTCGAACTATTTGTTTAACGCCATATCGCTGTCAAATTAATATAAATGAATAAAAAAAAATATATTGTACGGTAACGGTATGTATTACATAACATGAGCGCGTGTACTAAAGGTTGTTGAAATCATTTTATCTGATTCGAAACGAACTAGAATTTGCTCTGACAGCTAATCATTCAGCTCATGTCACAATAATATGAGCCTCGCTCTGGAACAACTGGGCTTAATGTAGGTGCGTAAAGTATCATCATAGATTAGCCTGTGCATTGCGCACATCAGTCGCACAGGCTATGATTGACGACAGTTTCCGCCTTAACTGCATTTTCGTTTAGGTGAGACTTCCCTTTAATAAAATATCCAATAAAGGCGGAAAGAGTCGTCCATGATAAGCATATGCTGACTGCACAGGCTATTCTGAGACGACACTTTACGCACATGCATTGAGCCCAGTGTTCCCTGGACATGCATAATACGTTCGTTATGCTGAGCCAGGCATCTTTTAACAGTGTATGTTTATAAAAAAAGCCCTATGTCCGATGTATACATAAGAGATGAAACACGCGGTCGAAAACTCGCAAAACCATTAATCAGATAACCCTATTCAAAGCCTTAACAAACACCCCTAAACAACTCGCACATTACAGTAATAATGCCTTTTTGTAAGGCGGGCGTATTACCCATTATAAGCCATTGATTGTTTACAATACGTGGATCATAAAATCTTTTTACAGCATAAGTTATGTAGTAAAATTTACCTTATTCGATCAACTTTTTCTACGCACATTTTTTCTCTTAACCACCTACCCCTCCCTTCTTGCTCTAACATCAAAATAAGCGAGAAGCAACAACAACACAACACAAAACCCAACGGCATTGGAAGGCGTTCCAAAATATATATTTTTTTGACATCTCATATATTTCCCTCAGGTACTAATATTTGCACATATGAAAATAATTGGAAACGTACATGTGTAACAAAATCAATGGAACATGTAAATATGAAAGCCTAGTTCTGCGTATGGCGTCACCATTCAAATGTATATTTAAAATTACAGACAAGAAAGATTACAAACAACTTTCAATTCGATGTGGTATACAAAATTTGGGATTAATAATGTGAAGAGCCAAGATAGAAAAGTTCTTGTCTCAACACTAAATGCAATCAGCAACACGTGGCGGGCACGCACTTGCTTCAATCGTTGATGTTCAACAGCAGTCATAAGTGCGGATGTTACAAACACCACCTCTACATGTGTGGCACTTATGTCATCATTGAATGCATTCAACCACGTGTTGATAATGTGATTTTTTTAATTAAATTATTCGGAAGAGTTATAATTCAGCCTGATTTTATATAATTCAGAACGGGGTTATTGATTTGCGTGGACTTAAAAATTATACTCATAATATAAGCTTTTCAAAATAGCAAATCAAATATACGACCGTCCACAAAAAAGTATTGATACTTATGAATACAAAATACGTTATATAAAAATATAAATAAATGTGTTTTTGTTGTTTTTTTTTTCAAATCGAATCTATGACTATACTAATTATTGGTACAATCCATTTGGTTTCCAATAGCATTGTGTGTTCAAGTATTATTTTATTAGGCTGACGTCTACAATGAAAAATAACAATGACGATCCAATGAATGAGGATCGACAAGGATAACAAACAATGTTTTATTGTCCTATCATGTTTCCGAATTAATCATTCACTGTGCTCTCTGAAATAAATTGAACTAACGGTGGAGGAAGATATGAGAATACGAAAAATACATTGTATGAGCCTCGTTCTTGGAAAACGGGGCTTAGTGAATGTGCGTAAAGTGTCGTCCCAGATAAGCACATGCTTATCAGGGACGATACTTTCCGCTTTTATGGGATTGGTCGTTTAAAGGCAGTCTCTTCTAAACGTAAATCCAGTTTGGCGGAAAGTTTCGTCACTAATCAGCCTCTGCGGACTGCACAGGCTAATATGAAAGGACATTTACGCACATGAATTTAGCCCAGATTTCCTAGAACGGGGCTTAATTGAACTAACGGAGGAGGAAGATATGAGAATATGAACATTTCTTTGTTTTATTATATACCTGCTTTATGTTCCGAAAAAAGACAAGTTGTATCAATCGGTAAAATACAACTGCACATAAATAATTCCCGTATTATGCTACTCGCTTGTTTTCCAATTCCGTATTACAAAAAAACAATACTTACAATTTACGATCGATTTCAAACAATGATTTGACGCATAAAACACCTCACTCAAACCTTTTAAAAAAGTCGTTTAGTTACTCGTGTATGGAAATATGGAACCACATACCGACAAGTATTCGACAATCTCTCACTCTCACCACTTTCAAACATAAGCTTAACAAATATTTCCTTATTGAGGCGCAAAATGAGTCTCACGCGTAGTAACATTTTCTGTCTTTCTCTTATTCAAAAGTCAAATACCCCATAAGTGTTGTAATGATTAATGTAAATTTAATTTCTGCAAATAAATATATACATATTGCTTTTTCTAACTATTTATTTCGCAAGGAGGTGCAGGCTTATATTTATTACAGTTGTGTGATTTCATATCCTATTGTGAACACTGGTCATAAATGTTGTTTTCTGTAATTATAATATTTGTGTATATCAGCCACTTTCTGTCAATCGTAAACTATTTTAACAATAATGTAATTCACGTTTTAAACCTTGACTTTGTACAATAATGTACGCGGCTGTTCTTGTAAACTTCTTGTTATTGTCATTTGTCGTTTTAATTAAGATATGGTAATTGTATGTGTGTGTATATGTGTGTGTATGTATGTGTGTGTATGCGTGTCTGCGTGCAAGTGTGTGCATATGGGAAAATGTAATCAACAAGAAATTAATATGCTTAAATACTTNATTATATATTATTATTATTACCATACTAGTCGGACTACTTTAATTGACGTCACTTTGAATGCAGAAAATTATAAGAGCATTCTTGTTTAATTATGAACGCTTAAACTCTATTTTTTAACTTAAATGATTCAAAGTTGTATATTATAAAAGGAATATTACGCAAGTCAATTGTTACAAGTATTTGTATCAGTCTCGTTGCTTGCGCTATTTCGTATCACACTCGAGGCTCCGCCTCGCGTGAGATACGTCATCACACAAGCCACTTGACTGATACAAACACATGGAACAATTGACTAGCGAAATATCCCGTATTTATTACGACTTTGATTTCTAGATATTCCTATTTTTCTATGGAAGTATTTGTTGCAAGAAACCCAGAACGAACCAAAACGATTTAGACTAAATAATGACTGCCTTGTGACACATACATATGGTACATACATAGGACACATATTTATGACACATACTTATGACTCATGCAAGGCTATAAACCTTTATGTACAGACGCTTATTTTGTGTCGATGACACACGCCTACTAGCGACATTAATGAGATCATTTAACACAAACTCATTTATGGTATGGTAATGGAATGATGAACACATACAAACAGGCTGCACCAGCAGGAACGAGTATCATTATTATAAAACTATTTCCTTTATTCGTGGCAAGCCACCTATTGCCTTACAGTCTGAAAAGGCACTTCGAAAACACAATTAGAAAGGATTATCCCGCTGACAACCTTTGATGACTTGAACTTCGGCATTGCCGATACATACGATAATACAAACTACTTCATAAACACAGTTGTTGTATAGGTCCCTGACTATATATAATATTTTATATCGGTATGTGTTCTAAAACAAATACAAAAAAATAATATTTAACTCGTTAACAAGTCATGTAATAAGCACATGCCTTCGGATCATTTGTTAGTTGACGTACATTTTTTTTGACGAAAAAAACATTCGTATAAACCGATTCAAAAACGATACTAATTATGGAACCAAAATGTACATTTGTCAAACGAGCCCCAGTTGAAATATGTAAAAAATGTATACAAATAACCTACACCAAAGAGACTTATGACGTGGCTTTCAAACAACTCTCAACTTAATGCGTGTGCTTCCTTTCGTATAAGATCTAACGAGGACCAAGATATCAACGTATTTAAATGATAGTTTCGGCAATGTTCAACCGCTGGTTGTGCATTTTTTTCAATCGTTTGATCTTCAACAACAATCATGATAAGTTGATTTGTTTAACCCTACATCATATTTGTTTTATTGCTGCACTAATACCAATTATAAATAATTGATTTCAAATACATTGTTTGCGTAATCGATTATTCCTGTTGTTCATTTGTTTCGCGCTTTCATCTCATCGCTTTTGTTCTGCTATTTGCATTTTGGACTTTGTATGACTGATTTCATTTAAACATGATATAATAACGCCCTTATAATTTAATTTCATTAACATGCCATGTTAATTGCTTGATAATTTTAATGTGCTATTTGAAACAGAAACATACGTTAATATTTACGACATAGCGTTCGAATGTTTGGAATGAATGGAATAAAAAACTCGGAACCATGGCATGTACACATTAGGATTTTTTACATCTACATTATGCTTGTTTGCATAAAAGCGAAGTTCTTTTTGGTTTCAAAGATTTCAATATTTAAAAGATTTAACATAAATTATATGAAGCCTATACAAAACAATATGTAAATGAACTGTGGAGAAACTTAAACAAAACGTGTTTACGTAAAAAATATCATGGTGATTGATAATTAAATTTGTTTTACATTTCAACTATTTTAACGCACGTTAAATGCTATTTCTAACGAATTACCAGCCGCTATACAACACATTGTTGCTTTGTCCGTATTTTGTATGTTGATTGTATGAGTTGCCAGGTTGTTTGTTATTTTGCACGCGGTTTCAGAATTGTTATCTCCAAATCCCATGGTTACTGATGTATCAAGGTTAATGCATAGGAATTTCATGAACAACATAACAAACAATGTGAGGGAATAGTCTCGTTTTTCAATTGAAATGCAAATAACTATAAAAAGTTCTTCATGAATAAAAGGCATCCGAATGACCTTATTCGTTGTAGTGTATACGCAAAGCGCTTAGGTAATGTAATAAATCTAAATATTTAACTTTGCTGTCATTTTAAGAATAGATATGTACACCTGGGGATTGTTTACGGAGACGCGTATGACACAAACATGCATTTCAAGATTCGGTCGTTGCGCTATCGGATCAACGGCAGGTTGACTTGGATTAATCATGCATATTGCGCGATATAGTTTACAGTAACGACCACGAGTCATTCGGCTTTCAGTTGTAAACGGATTCTATCAGACAACAGCCGCTTAGCGCATTAAATCAAGATTTCTGACTCGCCGAATTCAATATTGACATCACTAGCGCTGTAGATCTAAGTGTAACAAATAAGTGCACACCACCCACAGTTACACATCTTTGGACACATCGTATTACATTTTATCCTATCATAATGCTAATCCTTTTATCCTAATATAATGATTAATCCTTTTATCATATCAAAATGAGTAATCATTGTATCCTATCATAATGATTAATACTGTTGTCCTATCGTAATGATTAATCTTTGTATTTTATCATACTGATTAATACTTTTATCCTATCATAATGATTAATCCTTTTGATTCTATCATAATGATTAATCATTATATACTATCATATTGATTAATCCTGTTATCATATCATAATTGATTCATCATTTAATTAAATCATAATAATGATTAATCCGTAGTTCATTTACCGCGTACTGGTCGCATTGATAAATTAGCCTCGTTCTGAGAAAACGAGGCTTAATGCATGTGCGTAAAGTGTCGTCCCTGATTAGCCCCTGCAGTCCGCTTAGTCTACTCAGGGATAACACTCTCCGCCTATTCCGGTTTTCGTTAAGAAGAGACTTTTGTAAACGAACAATTCCACAAAGGCGGAAAACGCCATCCCTGATTAGCCCGTGCGGACTGCACAAGCTAATCTGGGACGACACTTTACGCACATGCATTAAGCCAAGTTTTCCCACGCACAAGCAGCTCCCCGTCTGTCACTTACACTTATAGGTCACCGTGGCGTAGTAGATATGGTGTCCGCCTATCGAGCGGGAGGTCACGGGTTCGATCCCCACTGTGGGGCGTTTTTATATCTCAACCATAGACACCAAGTACTGGACCCCAAGTCCCAGGAAACGGAATATAGAGCGTTTCAAATAAGTAGTTAGGCTTTCAATGCAATCGAGCTAAAATAAATAGGTTTAAACTAAACTTACGTCAGATTGTATCTTGTCCACCCACAGCATGGTCGGTTCGTCATCCATGTACCGCTGGATGGCCATGGTGAGAAGCTTCTCCGGCTGTGACCTCAGGAAGTTGTCCCGCGCCTCGGGGACGGTGTAGATGATGAACACGGCGGTTGAAAGGCACACCTCGCCCAGGAGTATCAATGTGAGCACGTAGAAAAACTGCAATCAAATGTATGAGTCATGTGTTAAAATGGAATCAATACAAACTAGAAAAAACTGCACTCAATGACAAGCTGTATCAAATAGAACTGCAACCAATGAAAAGCTACATCTAGAAGAACTGCAATCAATAAAAAGCTGCATCAAATAGAACTTCAATCAATGGAAAGCTGAATAAAATAGAACTGCAATCAATGGAAAGCTGCATCAGATAGAACTGCAATCAATGGAAAGCTGCATCAAATAGAACTGCAATCAATGGAAAGCTGCATCAAATAGAACTGCAATTAATGGAAAGCTGCATCAAATAGAACTGCAATCAATGGAAAGCTGCATCAGATAGAACTGCAATCAATGGAAAGCTGAATAAAATAGAACTGCAATCAATGGAAAGCTGCATCAAATAGAACTGCAATCAATGGAAAGCTACATCAAACAGAACTGCAATCAATGAAAAGCTACATCTAGAAAACTGCAATCAATGAAAAGCTACATCTCGAAAAACTGCAATCCACGAAAAGCTATTTCTATAACACCTAACACAATGAAAAGCTTCATTAAGAAAAACTGCAAATATGAAAAGCTGGTTAAACTGCAATCTAGCTACCCGGAGAAAGTGATATAACCGAGACAAAACACATAGACAAGTTGTAATCAAGAAAAAGCTAAGACGTAGAATCTCTCTTGTCAATGAAAATGTCGTACGCAGCAATAATTGCGATTTATAGAAAATTAATATGAAGAAAAAAACAACTACGGAGACCTAGATGTATTTCGCCTTGTAAAGTCTTATTATTTTTGTTTTCACTTGACTTGGTTTGTCTTTTTATCTGTTTATACTTTATTTACCTTTGATAATCATGGTTATATATATATATATATATATATATATATATATATATATATATATNATCTACAAAGGGATGATCACAGGAAGCAGTCAGAAGACATACATCACCCTCAAGGCCCTCACCAAGACCATGTCACCCCAAGGTCAGTATAACAGCAGATGCTGGCGGGAACACCCTAACCCAGAGTACCGCATTCATGAACAGATGGACTGAATACTGCAGCGACTTCGATTACTACCGCTTTGACCAGACCCGAGTCACGTTCAGAACGATCCCAGACCAGAAGCGGATGACGAAAGTCTGTCCATACTAAAGGCTGTTACTTATGTGCGGGTTAAGCACTGAGGTGAGGCAAAGACCGCAGCAATGTCGGTACTATGCCAGAAGATCTGGAAGGAACAGAAGTGGCCCAATGAGTGGACCCTGTCTCTAGTCATCCGCCTAACGAAAAATGGCAACATTAAGCTCTGACAGAATTACCGCACCAGCCTCATCAGTCATCCCAGCAAAGTCATGCTACGCATCATCCTCAGCCGATTGAAAAGCAAGGCCGAGGAACTGCTGGTGGACGCTAACTCAAAAAGCTAAACAAAAGATAATTCTCCACTTCTACAACACGCACGTATAAAAACTCCACAAGGAACACAAACTGATACACGAGACGATTAATCTAACCAAAACAAAGACCATGTTAATCTAAAGAAAAATGTAATTGACAAAATGAAAGACCTCATGTTGAAAACTCAAAATCATGGAAACAATCTGTAATCAACGGAAATGATTATAGGATACAGTATAAATCATGAAATGGTACAACACATGAAATCAACAATAGAGCCAAAGTAGAAAAAAAGGTTGGCAATTAAATATTCAATACGTAATGAAAACCATGTTATTATTGATAAATGCATACAAACTGTGCGTAGATAAAAATGTTGTTTGCCGTTTTCTTGTATTATAGAAAATGAAAGTTCATAACGCTAGACAGAATGCCTAAGTTCATAACGCTTGACAAAATGCATAAGTTCATAACGCTAGACAGAATGCCTTAGTCCATAACGCTAGACAGAATGCCTTAGTTCATAACGCTAGACAGAATGCCTTAGTTCATAACGCAAGACAGAATGCCTTAGTTCATAACGCTAGACATAATGCCTTAGTTCATAACGCTGGACAGAATGCCTTAGTTCATTACGCTAGACAGAATGCCTTAGTTCATAACGCTTGACAGAATGCCTTAGTTCATAACGCTAGACATCATACCTTAGTTCATAACGCTGGACAGAATGCCTTAGTTCATAACGCTAGACAGAATGCCTTAGTTCATAACTCTAGACATTATGCCTTAGTTCATTACGCTAGACAGAATGCCTTAGTTCATTACGCTAGACATAATGCCTTAGTTCATAACGCTGCACACAATGCCTTAGTTCATAACGCTGGGCAGAGTGCCTTAGTTCATAACGCTTAACAGAATGCCATAGATCATTACGCTATACATAATGCCTAAGTGCCTTACTCTGGATAGAATGCCTTAGTTTATAACGCTTGAAAGAGTGCCTTAGTTCATAACGCCGTTATGGAAATTTAGTATTGTCATCACGATGTGAATCTGAATATTAGAATTGTATGGAATAGTTTCATGCATGGTAGAACAATAGGGGAAAACTGCCATCCAAAAAAAAAGCGTCTAGTGGTGTGAATATCTACGAAATAAACAAGTTCTCTTGGGAAAGCTTCATCAATCAAGAAATTGACAGTAATATATGGGTTATTGTTTTACTACCATTGGGGATAATTCTACTAAGTAAATTCACGGCGATATAAGATATGAGCCTCGCTCTGTGAATGATTCATGACGGGTCTTTGCTATATTGTCAGCGAGCATGTGGGTGAACAAACAAGTATATGAGCCTCGCTCTGTGAAACGGGGGTTTAATGCATGTGTGTAAAGGGTCGTCCCAGAATAGCCTGTGAAGTCCGCACAGGCTAATCAGGGACGACACTGTCCGCCTTAATTGGATTTTCGTCAAGAAGAATCTTCCTATTAACCAAAATAAAATAAAAGCGGAAAGTGTAGTCCCTGACTAGCCTGTGTGGACAACACAGGCTAATCTAGGACGACACTTTACGCACATGCATTTAACCCCCTTTTTACAGTGCGAAACTCATATTATTTCCAATAAAATATCATCATTCGAGTTAACTTGGCAACCAGTAGTAGAGTTGTTTCTTATTTGCTTACTTGCAGGCTTTTAAAAACTGGCTATTTGCAGATTGAAATCGAATCGCACACGTCTTTGCTATTGATCGAAGCCATTAGGTGATATAAGGCATTTATATTATTTGAACGAGCAGAACTGAGTGTCTGATTGATAACGTAATCGGAAAATACAATCTGGCGGTTCATAATTCTCTGTTCTACTCCAGATAGACGTTCTAAAGGGAAAGCTTAATCTAACAGTATATTAACAGCAATTCATGGGATATTGTTTTACTACCAATGGGGAATTCTACTAAATAAATTCACGTTTCTTACTTGCTTGCTTTTTATCTCTGGCTATTTGCAGATTGAAACAGAATTGCACACTTCTGTGCTATTTATCAAATCCAGTAATTGATAAGAGGAATTTATATTAATTGAACAAGCAGAACTAAATGTCTGATTGATAACGTAATCGGAAAATGCAATCTTGCGGTTAATAACTATCTGTTCTATTAGTAGCCCATTGATTTTTTTTTCTAAAATCTATTGAAGGAGCGGTATGCATTCCGCGCCATCCAAGATACCGTTTCGTAAACATGTGTACTTTAAGTAAATTGGAAAATACAAGGCAAATGATCGGTTCCCATAACTAAAACACGTCGTGCTATGATAAGGATTCTCTCCGACTGGGTGAGCAGCAGTCGTACTTAGATTATTTTTATATAAATTTAGCGCGCTATGGGAAAACCGGGCCTAATGCATGTTCGTAAACTGTCGTCCCATGTTGCCTTGTGCAATCCACACACGCTTATCAGGGACGACACTTACCGCTTTTATAGAAATGTTCGTTTCAAGTAAGTGTCTTTTGTACGAAAATCCGGTCTAAGCGGAAAACGTTGTCCCAGATAATCCTGTGCGGATGGCACATGCTAATCTGGGACGACACTATATGCACATGCATTAAGCCAAGTTTTCCATAAATCTTTGCTAGAGGGGCAGACGACACTGTTTGGATGAGCTCTAGTTTGAAAGAAAATTGAGTAAATTGTGTCCCTTTCAAATGAAATACGTTTAGCTGAAAATATGTACATGTTCCTTTCAATTCATGCTATTCATTTGTTGTGGCATTTACAAATTCATTCCGGCAAAATGAGATTGACTTATTAATACCATTGTCTAAAAGAAAAATAAAACGTTTATGCTTATTTCGAAAATTTAGTGCAAATTACAGATGCAATATAACTTATTTTACAAATATCCTGTTGTGTGACTAAAAATAATTGTTTGCAACAATACATTTCTAACATTGCTTTACATTATCCTCGCTTGAAATGTTCGTCATCTGTGATATGAGGTGAGCGGTAGTCTATTAAATGTACATCGCACGCCGACGTATTTGATTTATAGAAGAGGGTTTATGTCTGTGAATGACATTAGAAGTTTATTGACTGACAATACCAATTACCAATATCAGACTCTACTGGTTCGGTCGATTTCATTATTCCAATGTCGACACAGACGGTACGTATTATTTGTTTACATCATCACGTTAATAGATCAAATATATATTGAAAGCCTGAATGTGCTTGTTCAAATACAATTAATTGATTAATTCCTATCATACTATAAATCGATATTCGTTAAACAATATTCAGAATTGTTTTGATTGGTAAAAGTAGGACAACATTTTAGACAATTTTAATTGTGTACAGATTTCATATATACATGTATTAAATAAATAAAAAGGCTGTATTTCTTTTTTGTGATTCGTGTTTGAATAAATTTCAAATGTGTATGTAATAACACGTGAAATATACGTAAAATGAGACTCCATCTTCACAAGAAGGAGAGAAACTTTATTATACCATGCGGTCTTTTATTTATTGCAATTACAAAGGCGATATACAAGACGCACAAGTACACAACACACACACAATTAATAAAACTGGGGGAAACACCTTCGAACGGTCGATGCCAATCATTTGGGGGTAAAATCAGACTTAGCACGAAGAAGCCGGAAACATAAACATGATAAACATTGAAAAGGCCTGGGTCCGATTACAGTTTGACTCAACTCAAAATATTTAACCTTGGAGGCAACCAAAAATGACTAAATAATATGAAATTCCAAGACATGAACAGTCCCAACAAAATGCTCTTAACAGACTAAGAATGAGTTGGTTGATTACAGGCGTAACAGTATACAGAGAAAAATGTGAGCCTCGTTCTGGGAAAACTGGGATATATGCATGTGCTTGAAGTTGGAAGTTGCCTAGAATACAAACAAAAATATTGATGCAATTAAATGAGCCTCGTTCTGTGAAAACTGGGTTAAATGCATGTGCGTAACGTGTCGTCCAAGATTAGCACGTGTAGTCCGCAAAGGACTAATCTTGGGCGAGACTTTCCGCATAAACTGGATTTTCGTTTAGAAGAGACTTCCTTTAAACGAAAATTCCATAAAAGCGGTAAGTGTCGTCCCTAATAAGCCTGTGCGGAATGCACTAAACGCTAAACAGAATGCTTAAGCACATAACGCTAAACAGAATGCCTTAGTTCATAACGCTAGATAGAGTGCCTACGTTCATAGCACTCAACACAATGCGTCAGTGTCTAACGCTGGACAGAATGCCTTTGTTCATAACGCTATACAAAATGCCTTATTTCATAACACTGAACAGAATGCTTAACGCTAAACATTGTGCTTTAGTTCATTACTCTATACAGAATGCCTTAGTTCATAACGCTAGACAGAATGCCGTAGTTCATAACGCTAGACAGAATGTCTTAGTTCATAACGCTAGACAAAATGCCTTAGTTCATAAAGCTAGACAAAATGCCTTAGTTCATAACGCTAGACAGAACGTTTTAGTTCATAACGCTAGACAGAATTCCTTAGTTCATAACGCTAGACAGAATTCCTTAGTTCATAAAGCTAGACAGAATTCCTTAGTTCATAACGCTAAACAGAATTCCTTAGTTCATAACACTTGACATGATGCCTTAGTTCATTACGCTAGACAGAATGCTTTAGTTCATAAGGCTGGACAGAATGCCTGAGTTCATAACGCTAGACAGAATGCCTAAGTTCATAACGCCGGTAAGAATGCCTTAGTTCATAACGCTATACAGAATGCCTTTTCGTAAATAAAAATGCTATAGCCGTTATGGAAATTTAGTATTGTTATAACGATATAATCTGATTATGAAAATGTTATGGTTTAGTTGCATGCATGGTAGAACAATATAGAGAATACTAAGTTAGTGTGATTGTGTACTTAAATTTATCCCACGAGTGAAGAAAGGTTTACATGGCGAGGCTTGCCTTGTAAGCCTTTCTGAGACGAGTGGGATAAATTTAAGTACACAATCACACTAACATAGTATTCTATTTATCCTACAAAATAGTTATATAAACAAATGTAACCTGTTTTTTTCTGTTCATCATACCCCGATTTAAAAAATAATAATGAAACAATCGCTTAAAAAGCTGCAGTTTTACCGGGAAAGAATACGACTTTTGTCGTTTGACGTGTTAATAATGAAGTCATGAGCACGCGCGCTTAATATTTGTAAAAAAAGTTTTTTGGTGTTTGTGTTGCATTTTGTGTTTAAAATATATTACATCTTGGTATCAAATTGTTTGTTTTGTTGAATCTGATTCGATTTTACTAAAAATGAATACTTTATAGTTGATTCCGAGTAATATGACCTTCCTCCACACATGACTAGGTGTGGGATAAACATAGGTATGGGATAAAACTTTTCTGTATGGGTCCTTTTATGTCTTATAAAATCATTTAGCTGTAGGATAAATGGGAAAACTGCCATCCGATAAAAAGCGTCTAGTGGTGTGAATATCTACGCCATAAACACGGTATATAGGGAATGCTTCATCAATCAAGATATTGACATTAATATATGGGTTATTGTTTTACTACCATTGGGGAATTTTACTATGTAAATGGACGGTAGTAAAAGATATAAGCCTCGCTCTGTGAAAAGGGGGTTTAATGCATGTGCCTAAAGTGTCGTCCCAGATTAACCAGTGCAGTCCACACAGGCTGATCAGGGACGAAACTTTCCACATAAACTTGATTTTCGTCAAGAAAAGTATTCCTTTAAATCAATAATACAATAAAAGCGGAAAGTGTCGTCTTTAAGTAGCCTGTGCAGACTGCCCGAGCTAATCTGGGACGACATTTAACGCACATGAATCAAACCCCCTTTTCACAGAGCGAGACTCATATTATTCCGAATAAAATAGAAGCAGTCGAGTTAACTTGGCTATCAGCATTGGGTGAAGTTGTTTCATATGTGCTTACTTGCTGGCTTTATATATTTTGCAATTTGCAGATTAAAAGAGAATTGCACACGTCATTGCTATTCATTAAATCTATCAACTGATAGAAGAAAATTATATTATTTGAAGAATTAGAACTAAATGTCTGATTGATAACGAAGTCGGAAAATGAAAATAGGCGGTTAATAACTATCTGTTCTGTTATTGGCACAGTGCTAATGTTTATAAAAATCTATTGAAGGAGCGGTATGCTTTCCGCTTCATCCAAGATACCGTTTCGTAAACATGTGTACTTTAAGTAAATGGAAAAATACAAGGCAAATGGTCATGCCCCATACCTTAAACACGTCGTGCTATGATTAGGATTCTCACATGCTGGGTCAGAAGCAGTCGTACTTAGATAATTTTACGATAAATGAGTCGCGCTCTGCGAAAACCGGGCATAATGCATATGCGTACAATGTCGTCCCATGTTACCCAGTGCAATCGGCACAGTCTAATCATGGCCGGCAGTTTCCGCTTTTATAGAATATTCGTTTCATAAAAGTCTCTTCTTGACTAATATCCAATTTAAGCGGAAAGCGTCGTCCCAGATTAGCCTGTTCGGACTGCATAGGCTTTTTCGGGACGACACTTAACGCACATGCATTAAACCCGATTTTCCCATAGCGTGGCTCAAATATATCCTATATAATTCATTGCAGTGTGATAACGCATTAAATCTTCGCTAGAGAGAGTAGGACGACACTGGTTTTGATGAGATCTAGTTCGAAAGAAAATTGAGAAAATTGTGTCCCTTTCCAGTGAACTATATCTAGATGAAAATAAATACATGCATGTTCCTTTCAGTTCATGCTATTCATTTGTTGTGGCATTTAAAAATTTGTTCCAGAAAAATGAGATTGATTTATTTATGTCATTGTCTAATAGAAAAATAAGACGTTTACACTAATTCGGAAAAATGAAGGCATATTACAGATAAAAATATAACTTGTTTTACCAAATTTTCCTGTTGTTTGACTGAAAATAATTGTTTGCAATAATACATTTAAATCATAGCTTTACATTATCCTCGCTTGAAATTGACGCTTTTTTTCTGTGATATGCGTTGAGGTGTGGTCTAAATAATGTACATCGCACGCCGACGTATTTGATTTATAGAAGAGATTTTATGTCTGTGAATGACATTAGAAGTTTATTGACTGACAATTCCAATTACCAATATCAGACTCTACTGGTTCGGTCGATTTCATTATTTCAATGTCGACACAGACGGTACGTATTATTTGTTTACATCATCACGTCAACAAATCCAATATATATTAGAAGCAGTATCGTGTTTTGAGGTTCTTTCGTCATTTTGCAAATACAATTAATTGATTAATTCCAATCATACTACAAATTGGTATTTGTAAAACAATAATTAATATTGTTTTGATTGAGGAAAAATACTAAGACATGTAAATAATTTCAATTTTGTACAGATTTCGTATATATTCAGTACCTAAACGGCTGTATTTTCTTCGTTCTGATTCGTGTTTAAATACATTTCAAATATGTATTGTATAACACTTGATATAGACGCAAAATGTAAGTTCAGCTTCACCAGAAGAAGTTAAATCTTATTATAACGTTATGACAACGACAGAGGTAATATACGAGACACAAAATAACACAACACTCACAAAATTAATAAAAATGGGGCAACCCCTTCGAACGGTCGATGCAAATTAAACCAGTCTTAAGACTACGAAGCCGGTAAAATAAAGTAATAAACATTGAGTAGATCTAAGTCTGATTAGAGGTTGACTCTAATAGATATACTTGAGAAAAGGGGGATTTAATGCATATGCGTAAAGTGTCGTCCAAGATTAGCCTGTGCTTTCCGCACAGGCTTATCAGGGACGTCACTTCCGATATTATGGTATTTTTCGTTCAAATGGAGACTCTTCTTGACAAAAATACAGTTTAGGCGGAAAGTGTCTTGCCTGATTAGCCGGCTCGGCCTACACAGGCTTATCTGGGACGACACTTTACGCACATGCATTTAACCCCTTTTTCACAGAGCGAGGCTCATATAATTGTTTGTTCACACACGCTTGCTGACAATATAGCCTAGGCCCTTTATGAATCATTCTCAACTAAAAATATTAAACCTTGGAGGAAACCAAATTTGATTCAATAATATGTTATTCCCTGACATAAACAGTTCCAAGAAAATTTTCTTATAAATGAGTTGGTTGATTACAAGCCTAACAGAATACATAGCAAATGCAATTTCATTATTACTGATTAATATGTATTTTTCCCGCGTCAATACCTGTATATATGTCTGTATTTTAGGCAACTTCCAACAAAACATGTGCATGCTATTTGCAGATTAAAAAAGAATTGCACGAATCGTTGCAATTCATCAAATAAAATAATTAATAAGAGGCCTTTATTTTATTTGAACAAGCAGAACTAAGTGACTGATTGATAACGTCATCGGAAAATGCAATCTTGTGGTTAACCATCTGTTCTATTAGTGGCCCATTGATAATTTTTCTAAAATCTATTGAAGGAGCGGTGTGCATTCCGCGCCATCCAAGATACCGTTTCGTAAACATGTGTACTTTAAATAATTGGAAAATTACGAGGCAAATATTCACTTCTCATTATTTAAAGACCTCGTGCTATGATAACCACAAATGAGCCGCACTCATGGAAAACTTGGCTTACTGCCTGTGCGTAAAGTGTCGTCCCAAATTAGTCTGAGCAGTCCGCACAGACTCATCAGGGATGGCAATTTCCGCTTTTAATGAAATTTTAGTTTTAAGGAAGTCTCCTTTTGACGAAAATCCATTATAAGCGAAAAGCGTCGTACCAGATTAGCCTGTACGAACTGCACAGGCTAATTTGGGACGACACTTAACGCACATGCATTAAACCTGGTTTCCTAGAGCGCGGCTCAAATGTATCATATTTATTTAATTGCAGTGAAATAACGCATTAAATCTTCGCTTAAGAGAGTGGGACGAAACTGTTTTGATGAGCTCTAGTTCGAAAGAAAATTGAGTAAATTGTGTCCCTTTCCAATGAACTATATCAAGATGAAAATGAAAATAAATACATGTTTCTTTCAGATCATGCTATTTATTTGGTTGTGGCATTTAAAATGTGTTCAGGAAAAATGAGATTGACTTATTAATCTTATTGTCTAATAGAAAAATAAAACGCTTAATACTAATTTGAAACAAAAATAAAGGCATATTACAGATATAATATAAATTTTCTTAACAAATTTTCTGTGGTGTTACTGATTTTTTTTTTGCAACAATACATTTGAATAATAGCTTTAAATTATCATCTCTTGAAATATACGCTTTCTTCTGTTGTATGCGGTAAGCGGAGTCTAGTTAATGTACATCGCACGCCGACGTATTTGATTAATAGAAGAGAACACGGTTTTATGTCTGTGAATGACATAAGAAGTTTATTCACTGACAATACCAATTAGTAATATCAGACTGCATTGGTATGATCGATTTCATTATTTAAATGTCGTATTATGTGTTTACACCATCACGTTAATAGATCAAATATATATTGGAATGCTTTAATGTGTTTTTTTTTCGTCCATTTGCAAATAAAATTAATTGATTAATTCCAATAATACTTCAAATCGATTTTTGTAATACAATAATCAGTATTGTTTTGATTTGTAAAAGTAGGACAACATTTTAAATAATTTAATTTTTACAGTTTCATATATATTTGTTTACTAAAAAGGCTGTATTTTCTTCTTTTTTTTATTCGTGTTTTAATACATTTCAAATATTTATGAAATAACACGTGAAATATACGAAAAATGAAACTTCAGCTTCACCAGATTGAGAGAAACCTTATTATACCATGCGGTCTTTTATTTTACAACGACAAAGGCGATATACGATACACACAAGTACCCAACACGCACAAACGGAATAAAACTGGGGGTAATGCCTTGGAACGGCCGATGAAAATCATTTGGTGTTCAAACCAGTCTCACGACTACGAAGCCGGTAACATAAAATAGTCGACATTGGATATACCAAAGTCCGATTACAGTTTGACTCTAAAAATATGGGCCTCGCTCTGTGAAACGGGGGTTTAATGCAGTCTGCAGAGGCTAATCAGGGACGACACTTTCGGCCTAAAACTGGATTTTGGCGAGGAAGAGACTTTCTTTAAACGAAAAATATCATAAAAGCGGAAAGTATCGTACCTGATTAGCCTGGCGGGACGGCACAGGCTAATTTTGGAAACCCTTTACAAACATGCATTTAAGCCCCGTTTCTCAGAGCGCGTCTCATATACTTGTTTGTTCACACACATGCTTGCTGACAAAATAGCGTAGGCCCTTCATTAATCATTTTCAACTGAAAATATAAAACCTTGGAGAAAACCCAAATATGATTCAATAATATGTTATTCTCAGACATAAACAGTTCCAACAAAATGTTCTTACCAGCCTAATAATTAGTTGATTGATAACAGGCCTAACAGTTCACAAGGTCAATCTAATTTTATTATTACCGGTGCTTAGGTTCTTTGCCGGCGTCAATTTTTCTATCATGTTATTCCCAGACATTCCCAGACATGAACATTTCCAAGAAAATTATCTTACCAATGAGTTGGTTGATTACAAGCCTAACCGTATACAGCAAATTTAATGTCATCATTACAGATTATTATGTTTTTTGCCCGCGTCAATACCTGTATATCTGCATGTATTTTAGGCAACTTCTAACAAAACGTGCGCATTTGGCAATATCATAATTATACATTTTACATTGAATTGTTTTTTAAGAATACCCGACGTGACGCAACATGCAAAGCTCACGTTTCGATCGATTGTCTGTAGAATTGGTTAATATTTAAGTAGCGTACTCCGAAAAGGGGCTTAATGCATATGCGTTAAGTGACGTCCCATATTAGCCTTTGCAGTCCGCACAGGCTAATCAGCGACGACAATTTCCGCATAAACTAATTTTTCGCTAAGAAGAGACTTCCTTTAAACTTAAAATACAATAAAAGCGGAAAATGTCGTTCCTGATTAGCCTATGCGGACTGCATAGGCTAATCTGGGACGACACTTTACGCATTCTGAAATGCAATGAGACTTAAACAGTAAGATCATAAGTAGAAATGTCGCCGTGTCGTATGGTGTCCGCCTTGCGATCGGGGGGTCATGGTATCGCTTCAAACTAAGGAAGCGTTCTTAAGATCTCTCTTGAAGAGGACAAGTACTGGCTCCACCCAGGAAACGGACTCGAAAGCGCTTCAATAGACCTTACGCTTTCGATGCAATCGAGCTTAAATTACATAGTGTTAAGCTTAAGGGAAATGTCATATCGGGACCTCGAAAAGCTAAGGTGTCTTGTATACACAATCACAAAAAAGTGAACCAACCACTTGAAGCAGTATGAGGTTCTCTCTGAGTGCGCCTATACATCCCAGGAAGGCGACGACGAACGTTATTCCTCCACCGATAAACATCAGCTTCCGGAGATCCAAGTAAAAGTCGGTGTCGGAGGGCACGAAAAACGTGCTGTCCAGTTCCATCCAGACGCCCAGGCCGATAGCAACGACGGAAATCACCTGAAATAGATTGAAAGGAATATACATCTGGTGCGACACGAAGTTTGAGCCCTGCTCTGAGAAAACGGAGATTAACGCATCTGCGTAAAAGAAGTCTCTTCTAAACGAAAATCAAGTATAGTCGGAAATTTTGTCCATGATTAGCCTGTGCGGACTCCATATGTCGGATATTTGACATAATAGCGACAACAGAAAAACATGGAACATATGATTTAAAGCATATAGTTTACAGTGGGAAAATACTTTCTACCTTCATTTTTTCACAAAACTTTTGAAACTTTTCGACTAGACATGATTTTCGTTTAGAAGAAACTTCATTTAAATGAAAATTTCCATAAAAACGGAATTTGTCGCCCTTGATAAACCTGCGCAGACTTCACAGGCTAATCTGGTACGACACCATACGCACATGCAATATGCCCTGTTTTCACATAGCGAGGCCAATATGCTTTTGGTGCCGTACAAAAGGACGTGCTGTATATAGGTAAAAGACAGCTTGGCTCATGACCAAAACGAAAGAGCCTACTGGCTTAGACTTAACCCTTTGCATGCTGGGATATTTGTCGTCTGCTAAAATGTCGTCTGCTAAATTTCTAAAATTAGCTTTTTCTTCGATTTTTTTTTTCAAAGAATACTATCAGAATAGCAAACAGTTTGGATCCTGATGAGACGCCACGTTCTGTGGCGTCTCATCTGGATCCAAACTGTTTGCAAAGGCCTTCAAAATCCGGTTCCAGCGCTCAAAGGGTTAAGAGTCAAATATATGTTATTTGGCAAATACGTTAATACTTTCCCATTTAATTGTAGATATATCAAAACGTAGTTAGCTTTTTAATGCTTGAAATAGAAAACAAGTTTTTAATGTAGTTTTTAATAAATCAAGTTATTTAAAAGCAATTTCACTAATTTCAAAAGCTGCCAAACATAAAAAATTCAAATATTTCAGACAAATCGAATTGAAACATTGATGTTCTAAAACTTAAATAAAACGAAAAAGTTGTTAAAGCCATGATAAACGATTTAAATGTCAAAATTGCATTTTCTCAATTTTAATATCAATGTGAACGATGAATGTTTCATTCTGGTATCATAAATCAAACTAGGTTTACTCCAATGACGATCATTTCGATTCATAACGATCATGTTTACTGGTATTTGCTGCAGAACCAATGCATGAGTCTATGTCAAATATTAACGTATATAGTATTAACAAATATGCACAGAAAACTGGGGATTTCCCGAAAGCGTTTATGTTTTTGTACATGAGTTTTTTTTAATGTACAAGCTAAGATTAATTATATTTGTATACCATTCTAATTTCGTAGATTTACTAAAACGCTTCTTCTTAACTTTTATTCCAGTCGTTCATTAATTAATATGTATTGATTTGTTGGTACGATCGTTTATAATCGCTCAAGTTTCGTCTGTGGTGCGGTAATGTCGTCTGGTGGGATAATGTCGTCTGGTGAGACAATATCGTCTGGTGTGATAATGGCGTCTGGTGCGGTAATGTCGTCTGGTGTGATAATATCGTCTGGTGCGGTAATGTAGTCTGGTGTGATAATGTCGTCTGGTGAGACAATATCGTCTGGTGCGATAATGTCGTCTGGTGCAGTAATGTCGTCTGGTGCGATAATGTCGTCTGGTGCGGTAATGACGACGAGAGTAGGAATAAAATGAGTTAAACATTTATACTGAATTCCTGTCAGAGACATCAAGATCTGACATTGGTTTCTTTTAATCAAATACATTACAAAACGCAAGGAAAGTATTCAACTTACCCATGATATAAAATTAAAGACAAACAAGGAATATTTGTTCAATATTGCCAGAAAACGCCTTGTTACTTCACTCGTATATCTGTTTTTGATTGAAAACGTTCGTCTAATCCTTTGTTCAAATGATTCCTTTCTTCCACCATTGGTTTCTTGGCTCCTTCGCTTTCCCGATCCATGAGATCTGACGTCACTACCGGTATAACTCGTATGTGCATCAAACGAATTTCCAACAAGATTGTCAGATTCATTTGGAGCCTTAGTTTCTGACAAAAGGTTATAAGACGATCCATCGGGTTCTCTCACAAGCACACACGTTTGAATATTATCGTCTTTAAGTGATGACTCATCAACGGATCTACTGAAGTCCGATGTGATACTTCCACTATCTGCACAACTATCACTGAAACTTACGAACCTTTTTTGCCGCCCTATATCACTTTTGCTTGCTCGGGAAATTATGCCACTTTTAGAGAAAGTTGCATCCGAATTAAGCGATTTAAAGTCGGGATCTACTGCTTCCGAAACTTCACGAATAGTATCCAGCTCCGTGTCGCGTTCATCAATATTTAATTCCTCTTCGTTGTTTATTCCGTTATTGTTTTCACCACACAACGTGCTGGTATCCCATGCGTCAGCAGTATTTAAATCGCTATTCACTACCGCTACTTGATTGTTAAATGTATGTTGGTTCAATTCATTGAGCGTAATGACATCAGAGTCACATTTAGACGAACATGCTTTTTCAGCACAATTATCACAATTAATTTGATATACAGTACCATTTGACCTTTCACGCCGACCCTCAAAGGAATAACGTAATCGGTCATCTTCGATTATACACTGATCTTGCGGACATTCTGTCGAAACACTGTCTGATTCTTGTAGTCCAGCAGTATCATTCAAATCACACGTATTTGGACCAGTCCCACCACAACTGTGGTCTTCAATACGAACACGCCCAATTGGACACCCATAACCACAATAACCGTCGACGTTCAAATGAGTTTTCTCATTAATATCTGTTCTCATTAATTTCCCATTATCATCGCTCCAATGGACGACGTCATTAATTCCTTCGTAGTTTTCCATTGTTCTAACGCATTCCGCAGCCACAAACGAAATCAAATCAATTCATTCCAAACCACAGACACTATGGTATTTCTTATTTTCATTATTCGCAAATAGATTGAAATCTCGTTAGTTTACATGTCTCAGAAGACCTAATGCCGGGAATGCTCGTTTATCACATACGGGAAGAATTCCTTAACACGGAGTAATTATTAAATTCCAATATGCACATCCACAAGCTAATGACGACATCATCAATTCCTTCGTAGCTTTCGATTGTTCTAACGCATTCCGCAGCCACAAACGAAATCAAATCAATTCATTCCAAACCACAGAGTCTATGATATTTCTGATGTTCGTTATGCGAAAAAAAAAGATTGCAGCCTTGTTAGTTGGCATGCCTCAGAAGACCTTATGCCGAGAATGCTCGTTTATCACATACGGACAGCTGCACTTTACAAAAAGTTATTATTAAATTCCAATATTCCTATCGAAACATCTAATTTCTTATCAACCATGTTAAAAATAAATTAATTCATAATTATTTAAATGCATATTCATATCACATATTCAAATGCATTTATTCATAAACCGTCATTTAAATAGAATGCCAGCTCCAAATTTAATTTCCTAGTTCAATTTGTTTTGCAATCACCATTTTCGGTCTTTCGGAAACTAGAAACATGGGTAACGACTCCGTAAATAAAGCCGTTAAATAATTTCAATTTGTTTAAAACCGATGGACTGTAACTTGTATATAATTGAACACACAATTCGTATCACAAGAAACGTCAAAAATTCTAATTTCCATTTAGAGTGCTCTATGTATAGATCATGAATGCACACAACCTTAATCCAGACTATATCTAACACAAAAACACAAAGAAATGCAAAAACAAATTCATCCTATTCATCCAACAGCCGAAATAGAAAATTGGACTCGTTGCCATTAAATGTGATCTAACGCTGTATGACCCAGCAAAGATTCTGGTGAATTATTACAAATTTCCCTACCAGCCAATTGTCGGGTTCGGAAGATCGATTTTGTGTAACATATTGTGATGTTAATTTTCTGACTTGATACTTGTTAACGACGTCACTTCATCTATTGAAACATAGAACTTGCCGCTGTATTCATATAACTTTAAAAAAATGTGTTGGTATTTGTATTTGCATTTTCTTAAGTTATGTGATATGATAATCACGTTGATGATACAGGTCATCTTCAACAATCGAATGGACATGAATTTATATAATCCAGTGTAGACAAGACCTCAATATAAACCACCAATGATTTATATGCTTATAATAATTTAACTTGAATATACTCATGAACTCTACTACTACTAGTAACAGTCAAACATATGTTATTTTGCAAAAGCGTTCATATTTTCCCATTTAATTGTATACCTATCAATACGGAGTTAGCTGTATAATTCTTAAAACAGAAAACAATGTGTTAATGTATTTTTAAATAAAGAAAGTTTTTAAAAGCAACGAAATAAAAAATAAATAAATAAAAAAAAATGCTCAAAGTAAAAAAAATCTAATATTTATAACAAATCAAATAGAAAATGTGATGTTCTTAAACTTTAACATACGTTTTTAAAGCGATGATATACGATTTAAATGTCAAATTTTATTTTTTCAAATTTTATATGAATATGAATGATGAATGTCTTATTATGATATCATAAATAAAACTAGGTTTACCCCAATAACGATAATTACGATTCACATCAATCAAGTTTACTCTTATTTGTTGCAACCGCAATGTTTTTTTTTGTCTATGTGTTGTATGAACAAACATGTGCATAAAACTGGGGATTTCCCGAAAGCGTACATGTTTTTGTACATGAATGAGTTTTTTACTGTTCAAGCTTTGATTTTTTGTATTTGTATTTAATAATTGCATTCTAATTTCGTTGATTTTTCTAAACCACTTCTTCTTAACTGTTATTCCAGTTTTTCATGCATCGTTCTGTTTTGATTTGTTAGGACGATCGTATATAATCGCGTAAGTTTCGACTGGGGTGAGGTAATGAGCTTGGCTCATGACCAAAAAAGGAAATGTGTTGGGTTTTTTTCTTCAAGAAAGTTGCGAAGAGCGAAATGGCTTTCGACGTAAAAGTCAAACATATGTTATTTGGCAAATACGTAAATGCTTTCCCATTTATTTCTAGATATATCAATACGAAGTAAGCAATTCAATGCTTGAAAATGAAAAAAAGTTTTTAATGTAGTTTTAAATTAATGAGATATTTAAAAAAAAACAACAACAAAAAAACAAAAAAACAACACATTTTAAAAGTAAAACTATTATCAAAAACTGCCAACAATCAACAATTATTATATTTCAGATGAATCAACTAGCAAAATTGATGTTCTAAAACTTTAACATACCGCACACGTTTAAAAATCGATGTTAAGCGATTTGAATGAGGGAATTGAATTTTCTTGATTTTGATATGAATATCAAAAGGTTGATGGTCTTATTATGGTAGCATAAATCAAACAAGTTCTTTACAATAACGAGTCATAACGAGTCATAACGAGTCATAACGAGTCATAACGATCATAACGAGTCATAACGATCATAACGAGTCATAACGATCAAGCTTTCTCGTTTTTGTTGCAGAATCAATGTTTGTGTCTATGTGTCGTATTAACAAAAATGTACAGAAAACTTGGGATTTCCCAAAAGCGTACGTGTTTTTGTACATGCATAAGTTGTTTAATGTACAAGCTAAGATTAATTGTATTTGTATAACATTCCAATTTCGCTCATTTTACTAAAACATTTTGTTCTTAACTTTTGTTCCAGTTTTTCATTCATCGTTCTGTTTTGATTTTTTTAGGACGATCGTATATAATCGCTTAAGTTTTGTCATGGGTGTGGTAATGTCGTCTGGTTGGGTAATGTCGTCTGGTCAGATAATGTCGTCTGGTGCGATAATGTCGTCTGGTGCGATAATATCGTCTGGTGCGATGATGTCGTCTGGAGCGATAATGTCGTCGGTTGCGATGATATCGTCTGGTGAGATAATGTCGTCAGGTGCGATAATATCATCTGGTGCGATACTATCGTCTGCTGCGGTAATGTCGTCTGGTGCGGTAATGTCGTCTTGTGAGATTATGTCGTCTGGTCAGGTAATGTCGTCTGGTGAGATAATGTAGTCTGGTGCGGTAATGTCTTCCGGTGGGATAATTTCATCTGCTGCGGTTATTCTCGTGTTATGCGGTAATGATAACGCGAGTGGGAATAATATGCGTTAAACATGTATAAACTGAATTCTTGTCAGAGACACCAAGATCTGACATGGTTTCTTTGAAATAAATAAATGCCAGAGAGCAATGAAAGTATTCAACTTACCCATGATATAAAATTGAAGACAAACAGGGAATATTTGTTCAATATTGCTAGGAAACGCCTTGTATATTCACTCGTATATCTGTTTTTGATTGAAAACGTTCGTCTAATCCTTTGTTCAAATGATTCCTTTCTTCCACCATTGGTTTCTTGGCTTCTTCGCTTCCCCGATCCATGAGATCTGACATCACTACCGGTATGACTCGTATGTGCATCAAACGAATTTCTAACAAGATTGTCGGATTCATTTGGAGCTTCAGTTTCTGACAAAAGGTTGCACGATAATCCACCGGGTTCTCCCACAAGCACACACGTTTCAATGCTATCGTCTTTAACTGATGACTCATCAACGGATCTTCTGAAGTCCGATGTGATACTCCCACTATCTGCACAGCTATCACTGAAACTTACGAACCTTTTTTGCCGCCCTTTATCACTTTTGCTTGCTCGGGAAATTATGCCGCCTTTAGGGAGAGTTGAATCCGAATTAAGCGATTTAAAGTCGGAATCTAATACTTCCGATACTTCGCGAATAGTATCCATCTCCGTGTCGTGTTCATCAATATTTAGTTCCTCTTCATTGTTCAATCCGTAATTGTGTCCACCACACAATGTGCTTGAACCCCATGAGTCAGCAGTATTTAAATCGCCATTCACAACCGCGACTTGATTGTTAAATGTATGTTGGTTCAATTCATTGAGCGTAATGACATCAGAGCCACATTTGGTCGAACATGCTTTTTCAGCACAATTATCACAATTAATTTGATATACAGTACCATTTGACCTTTCACGCCTACCCTCAAAGGAATTACGTAATCGGTCATCTTCGATTATACACTGATCTTGCGGACATTCTGCCAAAACACTGTCTGGTTCATGTACTCCAGCAGTATCATTCAAAGCACATGTAGTTGGATCATCAGTCCCACCAGAACTGCGGTCTTCAATACGAACACGCCCAATTGGACACCCATACACACAATGCCCGTCGACGTTCAAATGAGTTTTCGCATTAATTTCTGTTCTCATTAATTTCGCATTAGAATCGCTCCAATGGACGACATCATCAATTCCGTCGTAGCTTTCCATTGTTCTAACACATTCCGCAGCCACAAACGAAATCAAATCAATGCATTCCAAACCACAGAGTCTGTGGTATTTGTGATTTTCATTATGCGCAAATAGATTGAAGCCTCGTCAGTTGGCATGTCTCAGAAGACCTTATGCCGATAATGCTCGTTTATCGCATACGAAAAGAATCCATTAACACGGAGTTATTATTAAATTTCAATATGCATATCGAAACATCCTCTTTTCTTATCAACCATGTTAATAATAAATAAATTCATAATTATTTAAATGCATAATCGTATCACATATTCTCATTCATTAATATAAAGAAGTGAAACTATAAGCCGTTAAGTAATTTCAATTTTTATAAAAACCGATGGACTGTAACTTGTTTATAATTGAAACACAATTCGAAATTCTTTGTAAAGTCGAGAATTTCATTTGCCGTTTAGAGTGCTCAATGTATTGATCATGAACACATACAACTTTTATCCAGACTGTATCTACTACAAAAACACATAGAAATGCAAAAACAAATTCATCCAATTCATCCAACAGCCGTAATAGAACATTGGACTCGTTGCCATTTAATGTGATCGAACGCTGTATGACCCAGCAAACATTCTGGTGAAGTATTACAAATTTCTCTACCAGCCAATTGTCGGGTTCCAAGGATCGATTTTGTTTAACATATTGTGATGTTAATTTTCTGACATGATAATTGTTAACGATGTCACTTTATCTATTTAAAATTCGCTCTTGTCGGTGTATTTATATAACTTTAAAAACAAAACGGTTGGTATTTGTATTTGCGTTTTCTTAAGTTATGTGTGATGATAATCATGTTAATGGTACAGTTACAATACAATAGTCTACAATAATCGAATGGACATCGATTTATATTATCCAGTCTTAAGATAACCTCAATAGTAACCACCATTCATGTATTTTCTTATAATTATTAAACTTGAATATACTCATGCACTCTACAACAACAACAACAATTACTGCTACTACTATAACGACAACAACAACAACAACTATTACTACTACTACTACTACTACTACTTCTACTATTACTACTACTACAACTACTACGACTACTACTACTAC